>JAOVYX010015233.1:0-28695 GCA_035668315.1 Drosera spatulata
CCCCAAAAAAAAAAAAAACCATCTAAACTGCATCAAATAAATGCTTTCAAATATAATATCATTCGCTTCAGCCCCAGAGAAGGTGAAGGAAAATGAGCGTCACAGCGGAAAGTGGAAAGCAGAAGCAACTCCACATCATGCAAGCGAATATCTTAAATGTATGACAAAAGTAAGCAACTGAAATAGTGATATGATAATTAAGCCAACAACAAAATGAGGAAGATGATGATACCCTCCAACTTAATCTTGAGTCTCCGGTCTTAGTTGATCGAAGCATTTCATATAGCAATCCTGAAAATGAACAAAACAAAAAAAAAAGAGAATACTCAAAGCATAAACTACATATGTTATAAGTTAGCTAAGAAAGAACCAACTTGCTTAGCTCACGAAAATCACCAGTATGCTTTCTCCAACGACCACAAGAAGATGACCTCATGTACAGGTGAAGAGGAAAAGAGAAAATGCACATTAATCACATTTTACAAAACCATTTAACTTGCTATTTCACCAAGAAGCTACAGTAACAGTGAAAATTGGAGAATTCTGTAGACCATTCACTCTTCCTGTTTCTATGGAACAAAGAATCTAGCTTCTTCAGTAATTTACAACAAAAAGAAAGGAAAAAAAAGGAACGTTTTCAGTTCGAGCTTTTAGTTTACCTATATATCAGCTCGAGGCGATATTGTCCCCACCGTCGTAATCTTTCCATTTTTTTAGGTTCTTGCTTCTTATATTGACTTATGTCATTCGTCTATTATACTTACAAGAGCAACCAAAGAACTTTGATATTATCGTTCCTTTGGCTATCTGGTTTTGTCATGAAACCAAATAGTAAAAACTTTTTTGAGAGTCAAACAAATGTGTATCCTCTAAAAAAAAAGAAAAAAAAAAGGTGGCATTATCATGCCAACTTAACATACTTCTAATACAGGCGAATGTGTAAAACTGTGTGCGTCTAACTACCTGCTAGCCAACCTCAGGGTAATGAGACAAGCTCCAAGTCACCATGATTAAGAATTTGGCACAAAAGTTGCAAGGTTGACAACAACCCATAAACTATCATAAATTTCTACAGGACAAGATTGGCCAATGGATCACACACATTCTGTCAAGAATGTCTTAGTATAAATTTCACTCTCAAGTCTCAAAAAAAAACAAGCTCATGGTTTAAGAGTTAAGGATGTTCCACATCCTCCTCACACAGACCTCGTTCTAAACAGGAGTTGTCCGCACTGGGTAAATCAAGTTGAGGTGTTTAGTAGTACCAAACACCCCTGATCACATATCATATGGAAGCAATACTTCCAAATCAGAATTCTGAGCCGGCATTCAACTCAGCCAATGATTAAACGCATAAGAGCATTTCAATCTCACTGTATCTTCTTCGTTCACCACAACTCTTATCACAACAAAAACCCCTAACCACTCCTCTCTCACTCAACACTTCCTCAACCAAAACCAAACCCCCCAAAACTTCACACTGCAACCAAATCCTATCAATAAACTCATCCAATGTAACTCAAAAATCAAATATTATTTTTTGGAAAAATATCATGAAATATTTATGATAATAAACGTTATGTATAATAACGTGGGATCACTAGAAAATATAAATCATAAATCAAATTTCCTCAACAACCAATACCAAAGCAAAGCAACCCGAATCACAACCAATTCACTTCACAAAACGATCAAGAGAAAGGTAATCGAGCTCACGGTCACGCGTAATCTGCCTGAAGGACTTGTGGTCCGTCAAGTGAGACGACGACGAGGAGGAGGAGTCGGAATCCGAAGTCGACATCGGCGACGTGTGCGGCGACTCCGATTCCGATTCTGATGGTGTTGTTTGCGGCGGCGGCGGCGGCGATCAGTGATCGATGGATCGGAATCGGAGGAAGATGAGAGGCGAAGAAGAAGATGAAGAAGCAGAGGAGAGGAGGGGATGACTATGGGGAGGTTTGCGTATCTGAACGGGGAATTTCAACTTTTCGCCGTCGGGATTAATGAAATCAAATGTGATGAGATAAAATGGAAAACACGGCTATTGACTTGACACCCTCAACGACGGGTCTTTCCGTTATGCGCGGTGGGAATGATCCTTGTACAAAACGCTGGATTGGAGGAACTTTGATTGACGTATCAAAAAAAAAAAGAGAAAAACTTTGATCGAGGTGACTATCTAATTTTAGTTCATAAAAACAAGTCCCAAATGTGAATTATTATATTTCTTTTAGAATTTATTATTTATTTTTCAAATTCATATAAAAAGAATTTATCAATTTATTCTTTTAATTTTGTTTCAAGTAGTAGTTTTTTTGTTATACATCAGGTAACCTGTTATTGAGTATAATATACAAAATTAATATTTATTTTTGAATTTGATAAATTTATTATTTTTAAGTATTGAACAAGGGTATTGAATTTTATATTGATTTATACTCATTGACAAAAAAAATATAATATTATCTAACTTTAACTTTAAAAGTCTTTTCTAATCATGTTAAATTTTTTTTGTTTGATAATTTGTGGTGATAATCCATATAAGAAATAACTTCATAAAAAGTTTATTATTTTATGTTTTTTTACTTTTTTATAAATATTTGGATCATATGGCATTGTAGGGAAAACAAAATATCAATGTATATTAAATAAATTTAATTTATGATCTGTGAAGATATTTAATATGTGATCGATCAAACTTAATATAAAAAAAATCAAATTTTAATACGAAGAAACGCTAATCTAACTTTGATATATTTATAATAGTGTAATAACCCAAAAATTTTTTGATTTTAAAATATATATTAGATATAAAATATACGTACGAATCGTATGTAATGAAAGCATAAATAAAATTTATAGATAATGAACGTTATATCGTTAAAATTATTGTGCCTGAGTTACAGATTTAAGTTTGAAATTTTAAAATAATTGAATAAAATATAATTATGAAATATTTATAATAATTAAATCGATAACGATTAATTATTAAAAAATAAATTATACATAATACAAATAAAAATAACCTATAAAATATTTTAAAAGATAGATTAATCAAACCCCTCGTCACACCTTCACTCATCTCCCCTTCCTTTCCATCACTACCCCCGGCACCATCACCAACCACCACACCATCCCCGCCAACCACCTCCACCACCACGCGCCGCCTCGCCGCCGTCCTCACTAGCCGCCTCGTCCCACCGTCGCCCCGCCTCCGCGGATTCCTCTCCCTCCTTCTCTTCTTTTTCCTCTCCTCTCCCCCACAGCCATCACCTCCATTGCCGCCAAGCCTCGCGCCGCCGCCTGTCGTCGTCACCGGAACTCGCCGACGGCCGTCCCCAGCCACGGCGAGCTCAGATCCAGCCACTCCCGGTCCGAGCGCGACCCCGGGCCCCTCGACCATCGCCACCATCGCAAACACCCACCACCACCACGTTGCCAGCCACCACGGGACGCCGGCGAGCTCCCCACCACCCTCAGACGACCCCCGCCTTCGCACAACTACCACCTCGCGCACCACCACTTCCCCAGCCACCACCAATCCTTCTTCCTCCACAACAGCCGCCCGCCGCCGCCGCACGCCACCAGTAGCCACGGAGACGACGACCTCAGCGGGCTGCAAACAGGCCCGACGACAGAGGCCCAGCAACAGGCCCGGCAGGCCCGGACAGCAGGCCCGACCCCGCCCCGACAGGTCCGGTGCGGCCCATCGCTTCATTTGTTCGTTCTAGTCGCTTCACCTCGTGTGTTGTTTCGAATTACACATCGATGAGATAACCACCACTAAATCTTCCTTGAATACCCATAAAATGTGTGTTTAATTGCAGGATTGTGATGTGTGGTTATTGATGGGATACTGTCGGATTGACGAGGATGTGATTTTGTGTGTAGGAGATGCGTGATGGGTGTCAAGGAAAGGGTGTGATGATGTCGTTGGGTATTGGTGTGTTTGTGATTGGTTAGATCGTCGGGATGACGAGGTATTTGTGATAGGTTTATGTTTATATATTCGAGCTTGAGTATGGAAATGATAATAAAGAAGCTGTAGGGATATGCTGGTATTGGGCTTGAAGTGGTTTTGAAATGATTGAGATGGTTTGGGTTGTACTTTTATGTTTTGATTGTAACGATGCGAGATTATGTCGATTATGTATGGATTTGTGTGACGAATCGTTTGTTTTATGTAATCTTGATGTGTTGTCATAGAAATTAGAGTGTCGGATTGACGAGGTTTTTATGTTTATGTGCAAAAGTGGGTTTGGTATAAGAAATAATAACAAAGGTATATGGTTGTGTTTAGATGTGGTAGGTACATTGTTGTGGTTATGGATGAGATTGGGTTGTCTCGGGTTGTCTCATCGTGGAAGATTGTATCTATGTTTGCTTATGTGTGTTAGGCGTGAATACGCGATTTATATGTTAAATGCACAGATTATGTGTAATTATGAAATTTATGTAAAAGGATGTAAGAATATTGAAAATAGATATTATGTGATATTAAGGTTATGTTTATCGAAAAGTCGAGATAATTAAACTTGTTGATATATAATTGGGTACATAGATTAATTGTTTTTAATATCATGATTGTACCTCATGGTTAGATCGACGTGGTTTAAACGTACATGATATATACTAGAATTTATGTAAAGGCTTGATTGAAGTGTTAAATGCGTTATGTACGATTATTATATATGCTTTTTATGTTATTTATTCTCTGAGCATGTGTTTTATATCATATTTCATATTTTGCGGGAAATCGGGATTTAAGAAATACTACAACAAACAAAATAACAAACCAAAGATAACCAAACAAATCCGTTGTCGTCGATGAAGTCGTATAGTGAGTCTTTTGGGATCGAGTTTATTGACTCTAAGAGCGTTCAAAATAGACACGATTGGGTCAAACGCTAAATCTAACTAGTAAGAGAACAAGTGTGGTTTTTTTAATATGTGCAGCAACAAAGTCGCAGGCCAGAACATCGGTCGATTTGGTGAAAGGTTGTCCTCTGCAGGGGGACCTTCAGCGTGTGAGTGAAGGTTTATCAAACCGAAATACACGCAACAGACGTGATTTTGGACCGCGAACCCAAATCATTCGTAATAGTTATAAAAGAACAGAAATATTTTCACAAAAGATAATGATTTTCAAATGATTTTAAATAATGATATAAGACTGAGAACTTGGCCCAAATCAGCGTTTAAGCCTCAAAAATCTCTCTTTATCTTTTGTCCTCATTGAGTTCCATCATTCATATCGGGACACGGATTTA
The DNA here is from genome assembly GCA_035668315.1 of Drosera spatulata. Taxonomy (NCBI): domain Eukaryota; kingdom Viridiplantae; phylum Streptophyta; class Magnoliopsida; order Caryophyllales; family Droseraceae; genus Drosera; species Drosera spatulata. Next base: position 5,271 of record JAOVYX010015233.1, read on the forward strand.
CGATGATTAAGAAAGTAAAAAGAATACAAAAGAGAACAATGACGTCTATGCTTTAAATATGTGTATGGTTTGATATGGCGTCCATATTTTTCTACGGTTATTTAAAAATGTTTTACAGGTACTCACCGATCGTCATAATGGAAGAGTACCCTACAAATCGAATATATAGACTTTGGTTGCTGAGCTTTTAACTCACGGTTATGTGTTTTATTTGCAGATCCATCACAAGGCAATGCCGAAACGATATAGTGAGATTTTTTGCATATGGTTATTTACCTCATTGTCCGATATGTAATAAATGTTAGTTGGGAACCACTTGTAGGAAACAAGACATTGTAATATAATCGGGATTGCATATTATCATCTGGATTTATAATTTGTATTGATTAGGTAGCTTTCCTTATCTTCAATACCTACAAACCCGTTAGGGTTGATTGACCTTATCATGAACTGGGTCTATGACGACATAACGTCACGTGTCGGGTATGTCGGATTTCGGGGTGTTGCAGGATGGTATCAGAGTTAGGGGTTTCTAGGTTAAAGGTTAAGGAAAATGAGGATGTGGAATAAAAGTAAAATGATAGGTTTGTATGTGCATTGAGTGTAGGTGCGCTAACATGAGACTTAAAGAATGAAATTATATAAATGAATATATACTCGCTCAGACGAACGAATACTCGACTATAAAAGTTAAACAGCATGCGTGTTTTCTTTGGACATAAGAAATTCTCATATGTTGTTTTCTTTCAAAACAAATATGACAAAACTTAAAATTTGTCAATAGTTTCTATGAGGATTTTGATCACAATCGATGCGTAAAATTTACAAGTTTAAACATCTTGACATATAATTCTTATATATATGATTGTACAAGTTATTTCTGATTTAGGGTGATATTGAATTCGTCATAAAGTTATTCTATCATGAAGTTGGAATCATATGTTTTATTAATTTTCTACTATTTAAATGACGATGGAAGACAATTTGTGTGATTTTAGAAAATTAATATTTAATTTTGATTTTCTTGAAATTGGTTTTCAGTTTAAATTTCAAGTCATGTTTGAATGGTTGTAAAATTTTAGGTTAGTGAATGTAATATGAGATATTACATGGAGCTGTGCTTATACTGCCTTTCAGTTTGCACATTAATATTTGTTTCAAAAACAGTTTAATATTATACTATTGAACCTAGGTTTATTTTCTCTTTAGAGATTGAGCAACACAACATGTTTTAATTTTAATAACATGACTTGATTTATATATATAGTTCGATGTTGAGGTTTTGGGACTAAACCTAAATTAAATGCGAAGTACAATACTTGAATAGTCTTTTATTTCACCAAAAAAAAAAAAAAATGCCTGTTATAGAAGTGTCTTTGTTATAAATGTAATTCTCTTGGGTATACATTTATATGTGACAATATTTATAAAAAAAAAAAAAAATGATCAGTCAATGTTGGTTTTCAAGTATGTATTTCACGGCTTTTACTGATTTCGTCCTTCCTGATCGATCCCGTTCTCATTCTGTATTTAACTCGATTGGATCATATTATTGAATCTGGGTTGAGTAAGTAATATCATTACTTCTCTACGCTTTGTTGTTTTATTTCATTGAATTAAGGGGTTTTCATGCTTGCGTTGATTTTCTTGTACTAATGGTTTACTATGCGCAATGAACAATTGAATTCGCTTCTGAGCTATTTCTATGATCTAGTTTTGGTTTGCATAAAATGCTTCAACCCTTGAACATGATTTACTTCTTTGAGTTGTGCAAGGTTTAGAAATTCCAACAATCTTGGTCTTTAATTTGAAAGTTACGAAATTCAATATTTTCGTCAAGGACTTGATAGCTGTCTACATTTCTAATTGAGTTTTACAATGAAAATCTATGAAAGATAGCTACTTTGAGTTATATGTGAGTTAGTGTTATTGTTATCCATTGAATTTGTTTTCAATAGGACCCAATGCTCAACAATTCGATCATTTGAACTAAGCAGACTGTTGCTTTCAATTAACAATTATTATTTAGAATCGATGCGTGTACTGTTTTGAGCTAAATGTTTTGGTTTTGAGTAAATCGAAAGGGCTTATTCAGCTCTTATTTCTTAGTAAATTGATCGAATTGAATTTCACCTTCCATAACAATGAAAAGGGTATTCAAATACTTTGATTTCATCGAGGTACATCTTGAATCAACTAATATGATTTGAAACTAGACAACTCAAGATTCTTAACTTGAGGGCATGCTCAATTTTATGACTATAAGTTATATGAGTTCTTAGTTTTTGTATTTTATGTACCAGAAACTTGCATTATCTAGATACACATGATTTGATATTTTTGTTAAAAAAGGTGTGTGCATTACTCTATAAATTGTTTCCTTATTACAATCATTGCGAATCTATTTTAAAACAACAAAGGGTGGTTAATTTGAGTGGAACATACAATTTTATCCTTGGCACTAATTCCTTTCAGACCGTGCTTGATAAATTCATGATAAGCACTAATTTGGATAAATTCTGTGAGGTGAAGCAGTTTCAAAGTAATATCCAAAGGATATCACTCTGCTATTCTGCTTATTCTAAACTTTCACAAATTTTAATCTCAAATGTTGTTATTGGGATCCAGAGATTTTTAAGAATTACATAAGTTTTGTCCTTATGATACAAATATATCTATATCTTTTGTTTAAATATGACATAGTTACCTAAAGTGGTCAAGATTTGTCCCTATGATACAATCGTATTTGTTTTGACTTAAATGAAAGATGATTCTGGCAATCTTGAAAAATAGAAAAGTAAACATGTTTTACTTCTCATGCATTCAATTCGCACGTATGCTTTTATACTCTAATGATTTGCAGTCTTATTGAACATGACCATAAGGATAATATATTCAACATCTATTGTTTTATTGTCAAGAGCTATATTTTCATATCACATGTATATATGGCTTCATCGATTTTTAACGTTTATATGAATTAGATGGAGGAATTTGAACCCTCGTTTATCTTTAAATCAACCACAATTACGTATTGTGATGTATTAAAAAGTCGTTCTGTTGGTTTTAGGTTCAAACTCGGTATTAATTTACAACTAAACATGTTAATTGGATTGGATTTGCGTGTTACAAAATCTCTTCAATGTTAATCTTGACTCTTCTTAAAGCTTACTAACCAATCCCGAGAAGATTGAGTTTACATTGAACCTATAAACGAAATGGCTTTTTCCCATCAAGTTATTTGAGTTTTATAGTTTCAAAGTATTGTAATGTAATCAAGCTATTAAGTTACAAATAAATACTCGTTGGGAACCACTTGTAGGCAACAAGACATTGTAATGTAATCGAGATTACATATTATCATCTGGAATTATAATTTGTATTGATTAGGTAGCTTTCCTTAACTTCTATATCTACAAATCCGTTAGGGTTGATTGGCTTTGTCATGAATTGGGTCTATGACGACATAACGTCACGTGTCGGGCATGTCGGATTTCGGGACGTTACGAATAGACTAGTCCTCAACCTAATTTTGTTAGGTTATTTTTTGAATTCACATTTTGTAGGTAGATGAATAAATGTGCATTTTGAATCATATTCAAAATTCAAATAAAAAATGAATTATATTTTCCGATGATGTTGACCTATATAAGTGGTTATTATCTTCTAACGTTACACAATAATGATGATAGAGGTGCACATTGTAACTATCTCATCCGAGTATGTTCTAACAATTCATCTTCCAAATTACTCTTTTCAGTTTTCTGAAAATAATCAAACCCCATCAATACCTACGTCAAACCATCAAACACCCAAATTATTCTTCCTTAGTAATTGTATAAGCTCAAGTTTTTGGAGAAAACTTGATGATACAACTCTTTCACATATACCTCGCATATTTTTTAAGGGAAGATACATTTGATGAAAATATATTAATAGGATCTCTCAAAAGTTGGTTACAAAGCAACCAAATTTTGGCGGCAAGTAACTCGTCGAAATATCATCGTTTAGTACTAAAAATAACGCATCAAAATATATAATGAATAATATATTTATTATATAATATTATAATTAATATAGGACGAAGAAAATATAATGCTAATATAGATATTTTTTCTTGATGATATTCTATTAAATTATTTGACAATGAATTAATATTATTTTAAGAGGATTTTCATTTACCACTGTGCATATAAAAGGTTAATTTTAGTCTTGTATAAAAGCAAGCAGTGCAAAGTCAGGCCACATACGTCACTTCCCTCTGTTTCTCACAAATCTCTAGAGCAAACATAACCTTTGTTAATTTCATGAACATTACATCAACCATTATAGTAGTAGTATTTCTTCGATCTCAATAAAATTTCAACATGAAATAATAATTATATTATTAAATATTGATATTAAAAAGTTTAATTATTCATCATAATAATACAATAATTTTTTTCCTATAATTTAATACTCTTTCAATCCCACAAAGAATATAATGTAACATTCAAAAAAATCACTATTTAATATACATCTTAATGAACTTCGTTCTTATAGATAATAATGTTCAATCGTCCCGCAATCACCGTCATATAAAAATACATAAATTATATTACGATTAATGTTTTATAAAAAAAATATGTAAAACAAAGTTTGATCGTTCCATCGTGTCGGTAAAAGTTTATCTCGATAAATCTGCTAGTTAAACAACTGTATTTTTTATGACATAAAGGAAATACATTTTTTTTTGAAAAAAAAGAAGTACATAGTTAAACTAACAATATTAATATTTCATGACATACAAAAGAAAGCATTAATCAATACGAAATATGAAAGCATCTAAGGAACTTTTTGATATCATTTTTATTTTTTATTTATAATTTTTATTTTGCTGAATGATTAAACAAAACCATTTATTTCTGATTCATATTTCTTAAATGGATGAAACGAAAATAGAATTAAAAAACTAAAAAACCAAAAAAAAATTATTTTTATTTTTATTTTCTATTTTATTTGAATATAATATTCAAAAAAATCATTTTAATTGAAGAAATAATTATGATTTTTATTATTAATTTTTTAATTTTATTAGTATTGATTTTAATTTTCAAAACTTCAAATAACAATACCAAACAACGTGTAAACAATCCTCAACTCCAGTGTGAAAGCACTTGCCATGCTGGTCGAGATGTTCATGCAAACGGACATACTTGGGCCATGAAACTTGCATGAGGTATCGACGAGCCCCACGTAGAGGACTTCATTCATCGCCGCATCCCGAAATGTCTGCTGGTCATACTCATTCCACATTTTCCCATACCTTTTACATCCTTGACCTTTGCTGGTGGAAAATTTATTTGATGAACCAAGGTTGAAAAATGCAAATTTTGTTATTGGTTTATCTTTATGAAACAGAATTTCATACCAAGAAAGACCATAGCTTAACTTCTTATCTTTGAAATCTTGTTATAAACTGATAAACAATGATTTTTATATTTTATTACTTTCAATTGGTCCTTATGAGAAAGCATCTTGAATATTGAGTACACTTTGTTTGATGTTTTCAACTTAATATTCCTTCCTTTGCGTATCTCATAAAAAAACCACCACAATTTAGTTTGTATGAATTTCTATGTTGAATTTTTGATAAATTGACAAAATTATCCAATTTTTTGTGTTGGTTGCACAATTTGTGTGCTTCAATCGATAAATTAAATAACGTCATATAACAAACAATAATAGATAGCTTCGTACTATCTTACCCTCATTAAAAACAAAATACTTTTGGAAGAGACTATTCAACATATCTTATATGTTTTTTTAATCAAAAATATATTCCATCTCTACAATATCTTTTGTGCATATTTCAAAATTTATATTAAAAATTATCTTGATAAAATTTTATTTTTTTAATGTTACACGGTGTTTTTGAAAAAAATGAATACTCAGAATGAAATGTCAAAATTAATCATAATTATGGATAAATTAGTCCAAAAGAATGACACTCATTCTATTTCATATTATATATAATATTTTTTTTAAAATTATCTTAATTTATAATATTTTTTAATTAATATTTAATTTAAAAAAATTATGTTTATTATATTTTATTATTTTATATCTCTCAAACGATTACAAGCATGAAGGGATTGGGGAGTAAAATGTCGCTGATCTCTCTATAAAACACCTTCACCGAAGATTCAACTCAAATGCTCTGTTCTTCATCACGCATCTTTCCCCGCTTCGTATCCATTCTCCCAACCCACTTCTCCTCACCTCCAAACAAAACCCTTTTGCGATCTCATCCCAAATCTGAAGGATTTCCATCTGGGTATTCGTATTCTCATCTGGGTCAGAATCGGGTTTCCTTGTTCGGGTCATTTAGGTTGAGTAATACCATGGCTGGTGCTTCTCAGGCCGAGGTGAAATCGGTGCATGATTTCGTGGTCAAGGTGAGGGGAAAGGGTTTGGGTTGAAGTGGGGATGATTTTGTGGGGTTGATTGGGGATGGAATTGGGTGTGGATTGTGTGGATTTTTTTGTGGGGTTTGTGATTGAGGATTTGAGGTTGATTTGTGTTATTGGTTTCTGTTTTGTTGTGATTATGTTTTGTTTCTTTTGAACTTAAAGGGTATGTTTGAAGGTTTTTGAGATTATGATAAGGTCTTTGGAGTGTAGAAAGTTGAATTGTTGAAGGGTTGGGGATTGTGATAACTTCGCCTGACAAACGGGTATTTGTTTTGTGGATTCAGTATGGTAAGTATTCATCTCTGTGTTTACTTGAGTTTGCAGTAGACAGTACTCATTTGGTGATCAGTTGCACTTAATGGTTGCACCGCGGACTGGAGGTGGAGATTTACTAACTAGTGATGAAGCTCTTTGCCTTTTGTTGGGCCTAAGTGAGGAAAATACTTGGTGTTGGATTTTTCTTCCATATGGTTAAATATGTGGATACTTCTTGATCAGATCAATCAAGTATATTGATGTGTAGCCTCTATTGTATAGTTCAAGTTTGGATAGGCAGCCTGAGTGGTTTATTTGGAGATGACAAGAGTTAAAAAGGTTAGAGGGGGTGGTAAGTTCGACTAACTTGGAACACAGACTACTAACTGTTTGAGATACCTTGATATTTATCATATGGGACATGTTATATTTCAAGATGCGTCAAGAACTCTCTTGGAGGGTCATTTTATGGTATGAGATGTAATGCATTCATCTCTGTTGGAGTGGTACTTAGCAGCATCAACTTCCAATGCCTTTAAGGGGATAAGGGGTGTTCTTCCTCCTATTATTTAGGATCATTAAGCTTGGTTGCACCGTTCCTTGAAGTGGTTACTTTACATGGTTTTTAAGAAAGACCCGAATATGATTTCCTTGCCTATATACTTTCCTGGGGTATGAGGATAATTGGTAACTTTAATTTTTTCCGCCCGAGTGTGGTGTGGTGGACGGACGACTTCGGTTGCAATTGTCCACTTCTGGATTTTTCTAGAAGCTTCATTTTCTCTTCATGATCTCTGTTATAGTTGACGATTATGGGACAGATTGTTGACTCTTGCATTTGTTGACTTCACAGGATGCTCGTGGAAATGATGTAGATCTGAGCCAATACATGGGAAAAGTGCTGCTCATTGTTAACGTTGCCTCTCAATGGTATGCTTCTCCTATTAAAAGAACTTCACCGCTAGTATTATAGTTTAGCATGTGCTTCACCATGTGTAGTTGCATGTGGTTCTCCCGCAGATGTAATGAACTCATAATTGATCTACTGTGTGCTACGTACCATATTGTGTAGATTGTTAGTAGGACATGAGATGTCATGGATCGAACCAACTTAGTTTATAACTTGACTACTTTGTCGTCAAAGAGGATTTATGCCAATATTTTTTTGGAGATTGCAAGATCTGAATCCTGATAACTTTTGAACCTTTTCTTCGGTAATTGGTACTGTTCTTTGGGTGCAGCGGCCTGACAAATTCGAACTACACCGAGTTGACTCGATTGTATAGCAAGTACAAAGACCAGGGTTCGTTTCAAGCCCCTCAATCCTTTCTTTTTTTGTACCAATTTGCTGTACAGAGTTTTCTTCATTTGAAGGGAGAATGACATGGTCAATTCTTTGGTTTTGTAAAGGATTTGAAATCTTGGCATTCCCTTGCAACCAGTTTGGTGCTCAAGAGCCAGGGACCAATGACCAGATAGTGGAGTTTGCTTGCACTCGTTTTAAAGCCGAATATCCCATATTTGATAAGGTAAAATTGCATTTGCAGTTAGCGTAAGTAGTCCACGAAATGTTATTTTAGACATCTTTTCATTGCCACTCGGTCGGCAACGTATAACCTGGTGGTTCGAGTGTTCAGCTCCCATCTTTCTGGTCTCGTTCCTGGAGAAGTCTATTTGTCAACTTGTAGCAGAAGTTAGAGCATAACTTGACAGATCTTGTGCAGAGTGGACCAATGGTGCATCGGTTGCTCCACAAGATTCTGCCAGTTTTTGCATGGACAGTATTTTGGTTGTTGGTGTAATAGGAGAAGATATTATCGCTTCCTGCCATTATATGTGATGCAAATATAGATCTCCATAGCTATGTTAGTGATGTGACGGCAAGGCTTTCTTCCTTCCTGTTCTGAAGCACCTCTCCTTTTGGCACAGGTTGATGTCAATGGCAACAACGCAGCTCCACTTTACGAGTACCTAAAGTCAAGCAAGGGTGGACTCTTTGGCGATGGCATCAAATGGAACTTCACCAAGTTCTTGGTTGATAAAGAGGGAAAGGTTGTCGATCGCTATGCACCAACTACTTCTCCTTCTAGCATCGAGGTATGATTTACTATTCTCCAACTAGGCAAAGTTTTCTCCGGCCGAAAATGTCCTAGGAATTTATGTTTGGAGGGAAGTTTGATATGTTTTTCGTCAAATCGTGCTCAATACGAATAATTCGATCTACAACATTGTTGGGTGATGGATAACTAATCTGTATGGTTTTGTTTTGCAGAAGGATATAAAGAAGCTGCTCTAGGAGCGTACGTTTCTGATAAAAGTTGGAACGGTGCTTGTCTCGAGTGATCTTTGAATAAATGATACTGTACTTCTGTATACTCAGTTTGTCAATAAGTTATAGCTGCAGATATTATGCATGCAGGTGCATGTTGTTATGTTCTGTTGTATGAAGAGATGTCTGATTTTGTATCTGCTATGAAAATCTGATGTTTTTATATTGCTCGAGAGCACTATCTATTTTGTTTTAACAGGGCAAGCCCGTGCTCGTGGCATTGTAATGAGTAACTGCTGCAGTCGTTCAACCAGTTCTGCGGGGCAGCTATTATGAATATGCAGTCACTGCCTCTATCCTGTATGCTTCGTTAGAACATTCAAGTGATCTAAGATCAAGCTGTTACAGATCTTGTATCCATCCAGTATTTAAATACTCATAAAAACACCAAGTTGTGATGCAAATCCTTTGTGCTCGAGCACTCCGACTTATTCGTTCAATTTCAGTTCAGCCGATATTGATGAAAGTAACAACCTCGAGAGAGGGTTATAGTGCAATGCCTTACCATAGAAATTAATGTGGTGCTTGGACAGTACCTATTGTACGGTGCTTCAGAACTTACAACGTCTTGCCACAGAAGTAATTGAAAAGCTTCTTACATAAAACCATACTACACGTTTCATAAACATCAATGGAGCTTGTAACATTCGAATCTGAAATAAAGAGACTCACCCTTTACGAATACTCAGCAAATTTGATTGAAATCAATGGAAGTATCTTTAACCACAGTAGGGCTAAGGCTCAAGAAAAATTACACAGGAACGTATGTACAAGTCCGCATAGTTGTCATTCGTGCACGGAGTTCATGCAATTTCCTCCAATTGGTTGAGGCACGGGAGGAATTCTCGTCCTGAGAAATTCTGAATCCAAGCAATCTAAAGAGAAAGAAAATTTCCCTTATTCATTAGCACTTGCCCAGCAACGCTCAGAATTAAGCATTGCAGGGAAGAACAAAGAATGAATTGAATTGCACTTGAAACTAGCTATTTCTCTATTGTTGTTTTCAGTATTGGATAGTCAGTCCTATGGCTACAAAAGGGGAAAGAGAGGAGGTTTCCGAGGTCAGCGCGCTTCTTAACCGTTCTTCTGAATGGTTTCCGGCTCCTCCAAAACAATCTGTCTATCCCACTAAAACCGTCTTCACTACTACTTCTATCCGCTGTTAATCTTTTCTTCTGTTTTGAGCGGGCCTTCCCGTTCTTTGATTTCCACCTCGAACTCGCCATGTTACGAGGCGAGGGCGTCCGTGGTTCACCACCATCCTTTCCTGCTGATCTGGTCAGATAAAAACGACAGCAATTTAAAATTCAAATAGCCACAAAACATATCATGCACCATTACCTGTGCATACTACAGTATTATATAGACTTCCAGCTCGAGGTGATTGTAAAATGTCTAAACTGAAAATATGACATAATCGACACAGGGGTCCATGAATGAAGGGAAAGAAAAACATCTGGAGACAGAGTTAAACGTACCTCTCTGGTTTAACCAATTCCGTTAAATCCGCCTTCCCTTGAATAAATGGTTCACAAGCAGGACATATGTAAACCTTTGGCGCTGTGACAAGATTGATGCAATCGAAGTGATACCACTCATCACACTTATCACAGGCAATCATTGCTCTCTGATCGTAGGGCTTTCGGCAAATGCAGTAAAGCATACTCCTATCTTGTAATAGCTGGCATGCGAGACAGATTCGCTTAGCATGGTGTCTCGAAGTCGAGAACAAAGCACATTAAAAAAACCTACCCTACCATAATCTCAAATTTGCTATAGAAATCTCATAGGTATTACTAGCATATTACTACCTCCATCCCATTCAAATTACAATAATCTGACTGTTTCGCTCATGTCGGGGAAAAATTTGGCCCGTGGTGTACGACGATCAAACATTATTTCTCGCAAATTTATCATAAAATATCGATGACAGTTTAACTTACGTGTTGTGGATGATCAAACATTATTTGATAGAAAAATGAAGCTTCGTAAAATGCGTATTGAATAATGAAATATATGATGAATTTGCAATTTGAACCGGACGAGGGAGTACTTGTATTTTAGAAAGCTATCTCACATAGGCTACCAGGATCAGAATCTTACTCACAACCTTGTGAGCTCTAGTAGTATCTAAATGGTTTTGATTGGATGAGCCTTACCTTAAGTTCCTTTGTAAAGCGTATAGGCAACTTTTCGCCCGCTTCTATGAGCTCAAAAACTTGCTCCAATTCAAGTTCCCCATTATCTGCTGCAACCTGCGGTGAGAATAGTAACTATGAGCAAGAGAAATCACAAGAGATTCAAAGGATTAAATGGTATTTCTGTGTCTAGCTATCATGACCTTCTTGGCAGTTTCTGCCCATTGCATTCCAGTTTGCTTGATCTCTAGAAGCATGTTCATGAAATGATCTTCTGAAGGTACTTTAATCGTAGACGCCTGCAGCAAGACCACTCAACAATGGACATACCGGCTTTATATGCAAGATCAAGATGACAAAAGAAATTTAAATCACAGGAACTTGCATGGTAATATCGTTGAGGCCTCAAGCACAGGTCTTAACAGTCTATTATATGCAACCAAGCTCGGATAATTATGCCTCAAATGATCAAATCAATCATAGACTAATAGTTATTGGTTTCTTTCCTTCTAACCCAAACTCAAATTCTGAATAGTTGTCTGATGATTCACATAACAGAGAGAGTCAAGTTGTCTGAATAATTACATTTTACACTTCTCCGATTGAAAAGAACCTAAACATCAAATCTAAGCTACGCCTGGTTGCAAATTTCAGTCGAAAGCTATTAGTATTCCAAAAACTAGTAACCTAGCCTCATAAAGGAATGACATTTTGTTGAAGCTTTTCCCCAAGATGATTCTACCCATCGAAACTAGTACAACAAAAATCCAAACTGACACCTACTCCAAAGATACAATGATTCTACCCATCGAAACTAGTGCAACAAAAATCCAAACTGACACCTACTCCAAAGATACAACCATTTGCAAGCGCATTATCTCAAAATTTAATGCATTATTAAGACCCAGAGCAGGTCTGCCTTTTGTCAATTCAACTAATCTATTCTTGAGTAAACTAGTTGATGCTACAAGAACTTCATCCAAAAAGCTATCAGTATTTCTGAATGCAATCCTCATGAAGAATCCATAGTAATGAAAGTGATGAAGCGACAAACCTCTTTTAAATGCTGCTGAATCTGCTGGATCACGGGCTTCGTTGAACTCTCGAATAATTTAATAACTCTGACTCTCCAAGAATGCCTTGCCAAAGCCAAATCAAACTTGTGGCCAGCGAGGGGATCATGCAAACCTACCACGTCTAATGCCTGCAAATGAGAGAAAAACAAAGGAGCGGCTTATGATGCATCCCAGGAAAACAGATGGATTCCAATAAGATATTCATAGAAACGAAACATATTGATCAAACTAATTACCTTCAGAGCAATCGTCAGCCTACTAGAAATAGAGGAGACATCTTCACCAAGATAAGATAATGCGAAATCCACTATCCCATCTAAGCACTCTCTGCATGCAAGAGCTTGATCCACAATCTCCTGTAATATCTCTCTCTCTTCAAGCCTAATAAACCACACGAGACACACCCAATGAAACCATGTTGTAGCGAAATCATCATAAGCGTTACGGTAGAAGATAAATTTTTCTGTTCCCTGCATGCTAAATTATACCAGAAAATGGACAACCAGAAAATGGACAATATATTTTTTGGTAACAAAATATATATCAAAATTATAATAAAGGTTACACCGCCGATGGTGCAATCATGCTTGGGAGAAGATATTAATGCAATAGAAAGATCCATCCAATGCAAGATCACTCGATCATTGGCCCAAAACCAATATGCCATCACTACCACTTTATCTTCATCATCTCAGTCTTCAGAACAAGAGACTCTTATAAGCCAAATATACTTCCCAATTCTATAGAGCATTGAATGTTGAAATGGAAAACTCTACACTAAGGCACAGAAATGATATGCCAAAGCTCAAAAGGACCAACGAATGGTGAAGCACATTACCATACACGGAACTTCTTGACAGCAGAGGACATTTCAATAAGTTTCTTCAGTTTGGGACGTTTCCCAGAGTACTTCTACATTGAGAGAGAGGGAAGAATAAGAAATAACTCAAGGAGCGTTAACTAATTTTAAATGAGAAAATATCAATATAAAGCTCACCAAAGGACTGTCACCACTTCGACAAATCGAACCGCTCTCTACTAACAAGCAATAAGGGCACAGGTATTCCTTTGAAACCTTAGTATCAGCAAAGGTTGGTACCAAGCACTTCAGATGATAGCTGTGCATGAAAAGCACACATGTTAGCATAATAAAGTAGCATTCATCTTGACTCAGCCAGAAACGAAATGATCACTTTGCTATGAAGTGGTGAAAAAATAAAACAGTACGTCATGACTTATCACCAGTCTTTAGAATCGGTGGCTTAATCCAAGTTAACAAGTTTCATCTTTTTCACTCCTCTGGTTTAGAGCCAAGGACAATTTGCGAACGCCATAGACTAGCACACATTTAGTACAGAGGGACAGCATACCAGTCTTTACACGAAGAGCAAGTAATGTACTCTTGATCATCAGAATCCATAGAGCATCCTTTGCAAAAATATCGTATTTTGCAGCACTTCAACTTTTCATATATGTACATAGATCTATGCAATGATTGTTTGATCTGCACAAGTGAAGTTGAAGAATATCCAAGAGGGCAGAGAATTTTCCGAAATGAAACTATCACTGAGAAGGCGAGACTAAAAAAACTGAAATACAAGCCCAACCTTCACCAAGGAGGTAGACAGTGAGGATGTGTCACTATCTGAAGATCCAACATCTTGACAACTACGTGCTCTCCAATTTTCCACACTTTCAATCTCAGACATTACCATGTCCATCTCAGGACAATTGAAAGCATTGGTTATTCCAAGTTCCTGAAAACTCAAGTAAAAGCTGCATTATTAAATGGAAATATCAAGATTTTCAAACATGAACATATTAACTCAATAAGAATTAACAGAATACAGGAAAACAGAAAAAGAGTACACAAGTTTAGTTTTATAATTAGAACCAAGTAAGCATTAAATCGTGGTCAACGATAATACAATAGCTCTTTCTGGGATATCAAATTAAACCATAACGAGCCATGGTATTCTAAGAGGACTATCAAGAAGCAACCCAGCGGAGAGACACTAGAGAAGCAGGACAGCTAGCTACATGTCATACAGAAGGAACTTGATGAAGAAAGGTGCCATTGAACAGCAAAGAACAAAAGGAAGATCCAATAGGACATATAAACACAGAAAGCAGGATTTAGTTTCGAACATGGAGGCAATCCCACAATAACAATGTCACCACTGGTGCTTGAAAAGGACTGGAACAGTGTTCCATTGATATCAACAATGTTCTAAAAAGCGTATTCATTGCTCGAGCGGTACATGATCGAATAATGATTAAACGGTTTCTACGGTTGATTAAGCGGATTAATCTTTATCAATATTTAAGTCTATTTACGTATATTGACTAATTATAGATGAAAAATACTCTGAATACATAAAAAAATATTTAAAAACAAGTAAAGATTATTATGTAGTTTCAAAGGTTAATATCAAATCTCAAACAAGTAAAGATTATTACGAATAATACTCTTTTTGTATTGAAATTGTTTTCTTTTCTCGAAATTTAAGTATCGAAAATCAAAACCATGTCTTGGAATTTTTCTTTTAAATTTGTTTTGGTAACTTCACATTTTTTTCAAAATGTATAAAGCGTTGATTAAACATTTTTAGTGATTAAACACCGAGTAATCGGTCAAAAAACATAATAAGATCGGTTTTTTAGTTATGCGAGCGGTCAGGGACTGAAAATGTTTAAACGGCCACTTAAGCGACCGCTTAAAACGTTTTTTAGAACACTGTATATCAAACAAAAAATGCTTTCGCCCTTCATTTTATTCCTATGACCCAAAAGCTTGCAGTGTTTTTCCTTTTCTGGTTGTCCCACAAAGATTGGGACACTGTGATACAAGAATGGAAATTTCTCATAAGTAAAAGACAATATCACCCATCTATCGCAGCATACTCCACTAACTCATATCTCAACTGTTACAATAAACCTTATCAACAAGAGATATTCTCACTTAGACAACATTACAAGGCTATACATCCGATATTAAAAACAAAGTACATGGCTTTGTTCACATTTGAAACCGGAGGAGCCATAGGGTTATGTGTGTCTATACATTAGTTCGACTTTATAAAATTATCTTAAGAACTACCAAATCAGCAAAGGCGTGCAGGAAAACTACAATTTTCATCTTCTCAACTTGCTCTATCAGCTGTTGATACTAGGAATAGAAGGTGGAACTAAATGATAACGCAAGAAAAACAGAAAGCATTTGTTGCATTCTTATCCACCAACAATCTAATTCGTTCTTTACCTTAAGCTGCAACAATGAAGAGTGTGATTGTTCTTCCTCATTGAGACATAAGAAAGACTGCACTTTGTCTTGCCATGCCCTATGCAAAAGTTCAGGGTTAACTACAGTCAGTATCTAAACAAGTAAAGGTTCAACAAAAATATTAAACTAAAGGACCTAACGAAGATGTAGGAAGCATAAGCAAAAGGAGAACGTACATAAAAGTAGGTAAATCTGTAGCATGTCCGGGAAGGGCAGAGCAAGAAATGAAAAGCAATAAAGACATATGCTCTAACTAAAATTTTGAAAAATCAAGTAACAACTCATTAAAATTACAAGCCGCATATTTATGGGGAAAGACAAAATGCCTAAACACCATGGTAAGAAGTGGAGAATCTAAAATGCAGGGGTAAGTCAGAGAAGGGACAACATGGAGAATAATCTCAGGAAAAAGGAAACTGAAAGAGCATATCATATTCCTGCCACCCCAAAATCATTTGCAAGTTATTTCTTTTCACGATATCTCACGATGATTGCATCTCAAGCTGCTTACGCTCACAGTTTTATTCAATCAACGATATCCTCAATCGAATAAAAAGTTTGACACAGAAAATGTCAAGGTCATAAGGGACATTTATGATATCTGAACGCAGATAGACTTGGTGGAATCCTTAAATACAATTTTTCTTTATTTCAATGTGTTTGACAGGTAAGGACTTCAGAAAAGATGGAAGTTTCGAACAATATACATCATTCAACGAACATGCATCCCATACTCTGCAGGGATCAGATATGATTGCAGTCGCGATCAGTAATAAAATACTCACTTATGTTTAGCAATTGAATCCTTGAGTTGCCCTACCATCGCTGGAAATTGAACTTTAATATTCTGCGAATCCAAATAAAACAAGCATGATTGAGGAACTGCATATTGTTTTAACCCCCATGATGCCATCAAACCTGATAAGTTTTAAAATGGCCATGATAAAAGGCCATTTCATGCAAACAAAATTGAGGTCCACTAGGGGAAGGAAGAGAGCTGACACTACTTTCAAAAAACAACGGAAAGAAGAAAAACTATGAAAAATACCTGAAGCTCCAAAAGAAGGCCTTCAGCATCGCTTAACTGAGAAAGTCTTCTTCCACTTCTCAGTAAAAACAGTACCTCCGAAGCCTTGTTAAGCCAAGTGACTCCACTAATCAATGATGTCAACAGAGAAGAAGCACCACACGCCATAGGAAGGCCTTTTGCTTCTGTACTCAAGCCATTGACCTCCTGCAATAAAATTGGTGCCCATCATTAAAAAAAATTAAATTAAAATAAATTAAATTAAAAATGAAAAAGTAAAGATGCATACAAGCACCAAAGTCCAAAAAAACGATGAAGGTGATAAAATTGCATTTCCTATCATCGACACTACCGCATCAACACTTCTGATAGTAGATACGTGGAATTAGCAAGCAATCACCTCGATGGAAGCAGCTATATACTGGAAGGAAAATACTCTGGAACACCAGTGTAACACCGAACATGAATTTTGGAGCTTCAGGAGCTCAGGAAAGTCAAAACGCAGAGAAAGACCAGCGGCTATAACCCTTTCCATCTCGGTGACAAGTTCTTTAATCCTAAAAGTGACATCACTGCTCATTTGGTCATCGATGCTGTCGAAGTTTAATATCCTGTCCGCATCCTCCAGACAAGAACCAGCATCGTGCTTCCACTCCTCCAAATTTGTCAAAATTGTCTCAATCATCATCTTTTCATCCAGATGCACTTTCAAGAGCTTTGACACAGAAACTTGCTCCTGCGAGTAGTAAGTTAATAAAAAATCAGGCTTCTTCACTGGAACAAGGCTCCTCAGCAGACCACATGCAAGACATAAAATTACCTTTAGTGAGTCCAAACACAGTAACTTTGAAGAAGATGTAGAATGATCATCCTTCCTTAGATATGGCATTGATTTCTCCAACCACATTTTTGCTGTTGTGACGGCATCCACTAAGGCAGAAAAAGAGGGTAGTATTGCAAATATATCTGCCGCTGATCTGCAGGTTCAGTAAAAAGACAGGTGATCAACAGATAGGCTTCTATAAACCAACATTCGAACAGCTCAGAGGAGCAACACATTCAACCGTGTAAAAAACTCTACCTTATAGCATCCTCAAAGTCTGCCATTGAAGCTTCTGCTGCAAGAATTTGTTTAGCATGGCTTTCCCAGTTCAAGGCAGCACAGCATACTTCAGATAGTGAGTCAAAATGCTTTCCTTTTTCAATCTGAAGTCTGCAAAAAAAAAAAAAAAAAAAAAAAAATAAAAAAAAAAGAGAGAGAGAGAGGCAAACTTCAGAACAGCTGAAAGTCAGCAATTTTATGGATACAGATAAAAAAAAGGAACGGAAAGAAGCATACTCAACGGCTTCCGATAGCACTTGTTCGATGAAATCAAGCGGCATTTTAGTAGCTTGTGCCTGCAATGATAATCATTTACCCGGGTTCATTTGGGTTAAGGTAAAATAAGCAATAAAGTGCCAAATGTTTGCACACGCTGCATTTTCTAGCAAGGAACTGAGGGCAGGAACAGTTAATCACATCAAGTTGCTCAGAAGAGGGAAAAACCTAATTTAACTGACCAAAACAAAAGAACCCAACCATGTCCAGTATAACAAATATCTAAATGGAATGGTAAAAAAAGTACAAATATTATTCACCTTCAGAGCTTTATCCCTGCAGTGCGCCTTCCTCAACTCAACTTCCACGAGAGACAATTCATCAACTGGTCAATCACAAGCATCGATCAATACAAGGTTAAGTGCTTATAACTTGAGAATGATTCATACCACTTATACCCTTTTCTTTTCTCCTTAGGAAGCGAAACACAACAGATGATTTAGAAATGCTAACCTTGAACTTTAAGTAAAGCACCATCCTTTTGAAGGCATTTTAAATCATCAATAATATTTTGTTGATTATCTCGGTCTTGAACATTATCAAGAGTGCGGTTAAAGCGGGATATCCATGAAAGTGCATCAGAGTAACACTGTCGCAAAAGTTCCAATTCCGAAATGTTGATCATGAGACTTTTGAAGTCATGTATTAGCTCTTTAAGTTCCTGCAGAAGGGGGGGAAAGGCAATTGACAGCAAGAACAAAAAGCAATTATCGCCCCAGAAAGTGTAAGAACTTAATCAACAGTGACCCCACTCCACCCCAAGTTTCTAGAGATGGGAAAGAAGGCAATAGACAACAGGAGCCCATGTTGGAACAAGAACGCTGCTAAGCAGCTAAGGGAAGCATAGAGATTATGCAGCACTGGAGAAACTTGAAACTAAATATTCCAAGCAGACAGAAAGGCTCTACCTTTAGACTAATGCACCTCTTAAGCAATTCACGGCACCGACTCTGACAGAGTTCTGCTCGACCAATTAATTGCAGAAGCATTTCTGATTCTGGCAGATGAAGGTGGCACTCCTGCATCTGTTTAAACTATAGTTTAGTTAGATGAAAAATTAAGCGCCCATTCCACAGAAACCCAACCCAGAAACCAGCTTCAAATACCTCAATCCTCGAACGGTAAAGAGTGCTGATGTCAATGGCAGGAGAAATGCCATTGGAACATTTTCTCACAGTGTCGATCCACAGCTACGATGTCAAATATGTAAGAACATATTAATCAATGAAAGTTCACAAATTAAGAAAGAACACAACCTCAAAATGGAAAAGTAGAACACTGCCATAGTGCAAATTATCATCAGGCTTCGAGGCTTTTGGTTATACACATGATTCACATGAATGTAAATAGTAAACCATGATGGAAATTGGAGACGTTTCCAAAAATGAGGAACCTTTCTCTGAATAAACTCAAGCATTTATGCCGTATGGATTTGAAGGCAGCGTCTCACAATTACAATAGAGATCAAATACAAGTATTTATCAACCAACACCAGCAAAGCATGATTGTACTAATCTCCATTCCACACCACTGCAGCACCTAGTTTAGATTTCAAGAACAGAATCATTACAGTAGACTGTAGCTGTTATTTACCAAATCATGTGCACATGCCATTTTAGAAGGGATTGCTATCAGTTGTCACCTAAAGGAAAACAAGTTACATGACAGATTCTATGTATCATCAGGCATACAGGCACAAGGCTTTGACGTAATGTTCCATCCAAATCATCATCAACTATTCCATTCAGAGCATATTCTTTAATAGTTTAAATAGACTTAGTCAAGAAGAGACCCCAAAATCCGAAGTCATATGCCTCCTATCTTAAAGATATAAAAAGCAGAACTGTATTATTTGAAGAACATCAAATTGGACAAGGATAAAGGTCAATTCAACAGATAGGTACCTTCAGTGAAGAAATTTTTCTCTGCAACTCTTCACTTTCCTTTACATGGATTGGGAAGTTCGAAGCTCGGGCATCCAATTCATCCATCTCGGACATCTAAGATTCATGAACCACCAAGAAGGAAGAATTCATGAGTAGAGGTATGAATATATTAGAAGATAACTGCAGAATGGCACAGATGAAGTATTCTACCATAAGAAAACATTTTTAAGATTCATAAGCTCAAAATCAGACAAAAGGGACAATAATTACAGAAGTTGAAGCCTTTGAAAGAGCCTCCTGAATTTCTTTGGCCATTGCCGTTGCAGCCTCGGCATGTTCCTAATATGGGGCAAAAAAGAGCAGGAAAAAGATTTTCAGATGGTAGGCAAGATGGAAAAGTCCTCAAATAGGAATCAGAAGCATCTTCGATTAACCTTTAACTTGAGATGACCTGGCACATCACAGGGCGCAGGATCCCTTCTCAATAATGTGGCAATATGATCCAGGTGCACTTTATCTTCATTAGCAACTCCAAGCGACCAGCTCTCGATCCTCAAAAGGCACTTTTCAACACTTTCTCCCCAATTCTTAGCATCTACCATGTTCTTTACCATGTCCCTTACCTGATCCAGGAGAACATACACTTGTAACATAAACTTGTAAAATGGTCCAACAAGCAGTTTCTTCATAGCAGGTAAGAATTAAGTATTCATATACTCCCTCCGTCCCATAATAAACACAATGGTTGATTTTTCACGGAAATTTATGTGTATTGATTTTTATGTATAAAGACTAAACTATCCTTTTGGTTGTGTGAGAGTAAGGAGAGAGAAAAACAATGGGAGTAAAAGTGATAGTAGGGTGAGTTGATGTGATATAAAGTAAAAAGTAAGGATGTTTTGGTATTTTGGAAAAAAAAATTTCAAATGAGGTAATGTTGTAATTATTGTGGAACATCTAAAAAAGACAAGTGTTCGTATTTATTATGGGACAGAGGGAGTATTATGTTATCAAGACATCACAGTCATAATCCTCAATGATGCATGACCTGACCCGTGGGACTTAAGTTGTTAGAACCGTCTCCAGTTATGTAGCCAACTATTTTCTACTGTTCCACTCCCATGTTCTCAGGAGTGAGAGAGCATGTTTTGTACCATGTCTTTGTCCTTTTTTTTTTTTTCTTTCAGCTTTTTTTCCCTCTTGAGAGAGAGAGGAGGGGGGGGGGGGGGATGCGAGATGCAAACTTAGAAATGAGAACTGAACCGTACCGGATCCATTTCTTCACCAGCCCAGATGAACTGTTCAGCCTTCCTCAATGCCTTATCATAGGCATCTCCAGAAAATGGGAGCTGAGTTATCTTACAAGAGCTCAAAAGCCATTCTTCAGCTAATTGAGCGAATGTCACTTGCTTGCCATTTACCTGCATCATATAGAGCTGTCAGACTGATGATGATAAAATAGGAGAAATCATTTAACTGAAAGACAGCATAATGTCTCGGCCCATACCTTCAGAATACATTTAGGCAAGTATGAGTTTTTTAGGATACGCAAGAACAAGGTTCACTTAATTTAAACTAAAATGACTTCTTCCCTCCCTGTAGGGCCTCTAAACAAACATCCCTATCAACATTTCAATTTACCTTAAGATCAGTGCTATCCTTCAAAAAGAAATTGCTTGATTTCAAGCTAATGATCAAGAGTTGTTACTTTAGTTTCAATTAACTTAGTATTTCAATTAACTTAATCTATTATTGTAATGTCCTCTCCAATTTTGTATTCTAACATGAAATAAGCTGATCTAGATAATAACCTGAAATATAAAACACTAATTATAAATGTACTTCTATATACAAATCATAATAATGCATGTCAGTCCTTAAACATGCAGTATAAGCCTGCAAACACATCAATGAAGGCTTGAAACAACCCATACTTCAGAGCAACATATATTAAGAAAATCCCAAAGGCAATATCATAAAAGCAAAAACGATGCAGCACAACCTTTTTTGTTAAAGAAACTGAGTCTGATGAACAGGGCTGGTGCCGCCTCCTACTCCTACTTTCTGACGCACAACAATCATCACGATTTTCAGTCATGAGCACCAGTTGATTCAACTCGGCCAAAGAATGTCGAAAAAGAAGACGCCGTTTTCTAGGATTGCATTCACATAGGTGTTCCCAATGCTGCCAAGATGAATGAATTCTAGTAAGCATAAGCATTCCGAGACAAGACAGGATTTTTCCTTTTTGTTTCATTTATAGTGGCATCCAAACACATTAGTAACTTACAAACAAATATAGTGAACATGGATACAAAACTAAAGGTTTGTCAATAACTAGATCCTTCTAGTTACAATCCTGTTAACGCTGAGATAGACCAGAAATTAAATGAATAAGGATTCTATTAATTTAAATACAATGAAATTACTTGATTATCCATAATTTTTTTTGAAAAGACACAAATGTCTTGATATGCCGTTTGTCATCCAAATGATTTGCCATCTGAAATTTTATGTAATTATATATATATATAATAAATAAGTGATTTTGTCCTATAATGTTTCACCTAATCGGAGGAAGACAAAATTGTTTATGAAACTGCACTCGTGTAGTTATATCTGGTCCTGATTCTCCATTGCCACCCAGTGCCCTCATAATGGGTGCACTTGTACAGATTCAAGAAAATGGCTAACCCATGCTTGGGCGTAAACTAGCAAGTTCACTGGGAGCATGGTGGTGGGCGGCTCCACCTCAAGCGAGTCAACCATGCAGACCTTGAGGTTATGGAATCAGCAACTATAGAACGTGCTTGCTACCATTGTAACCAAATCTGAGAATAATTCGTGTATTTTATTTTTCGTTAGTCGATCCGAAACCATATTTTATGTATAATTTTCATGTAATTCAGATTTTTTGGATAATTCACACATAATTCAAACTTTTCGTAAAATGCGGAAAATCAAAATTTTTTAAATGTCTCTAAAATATCTTAAAAACTTCACATAAAAAATAGGGCTTCCAATAAAACTATTCTCTTCAACCACTGGCATGCAAACATCGACCCCTCCGTTGTTCTGTTTGAAACCCGTATTAATTCCGTATTTTGATTTTTTTCGTATATTAATTATCGTAGATTCTAATGCCGAAGTTATCCTCACTTTTATTTCCTTGATTTTTTCCGCTCTTATCAATTTTTTTCGTAATTTATGTTTGTCGAACTAATCCCGTATTCGCATTTGGTCACTATTTTTGCTGCATGGATCTCGAGTAGACAATAGATTGCTTGCAATGCCACCTTGCGTGGGGAGGCATGTATGCTACAGGCTTTGATCACATTTCCCCTGTGGGGCAACTTTTAGTAGCATTGCAAACAACACTTCAAATATACTCTGTAACTGTGAAGGAAATTTTGGACAAATATAGTGGATTGAGTGTAATCAGGGGACGAAGGAGCATTTTCAGAAGCTGCATGAAAATTTATGAGGTGCCCATACAGTGTGTGTTTGTTTGTGTGTGCGTGTTTTTCCTCCTCTTTCTTTTTTGCTTTTTTTTTTTTTTTGGGGGGGGGGGGGGCCCGTTAAATTAGTAATCTAAATTATT
>JAOVYX010015234.1:0-28688 GCA_035668315.1 Drosera spatulata
GCCATTAGTATATGTAAAACTTGTAATAGAATAATGTAATTTAACTTTGAAATGTATTTTGATATTGTATACGATTTGTATTTTTTTTTTGGAGTAATTATTCGTTACATTGTAATTTAAAACAGATATTTCGATAAATATAAATAATTATTATTTATTTTTTTAAAAAAAACTCATATCATGCGACGGATTCCGTCGCAGAATACTACCATTTGCGACGGAATCCGTCACATAGAAAATATACGTATATCTAATTATTTATTTTTTTAGGAATAAATTATTTGAATTATATATACGACGGATTCCGTCGTATGGTGTTTATGACGTTTGCGACGGAATCCGTCGCAACTAATTAATTAAATTATTTAATTCTTTTTAGAAATAAATTAATTAAATTAATTGTGCGACGGAATCCGTCGCATAGTATTATTCATTTTGGCGACGGAATCCGTCGCAAACAACTATAATTAATTTTATTTTGATTAATTATTAATTTCTATTAGGAATTAATTAAAACAAAATTTTTTTATGTTTGCGACATATTCCGTCGCAAACAAAAAAAAATTTTAGAAATTACATTCTGCGACTAAAAAAGTCAATCCGTCGCAGACTATCTTCGTTTGCGACGGATCCGTCGCAGATTAAGGCTTTTACGACGTCGTTCATTACTACGGATATTGCCGTCGCAGTCATGTTTCTGCGACGGAATATTCCTTTTTATGACGGAATTGATCCGTCGTAAACTATGCAGGTTTTTTTTGTAGTGTACCATCAAGCAATTGTGTCCATTGCATGCACCCATAAACCGGGAATGAAAAGGAGCATCGTACCTTGAAGTATATACTCCTACAGCGAGCGCAGTTACACCACTAACAGTCATAGCCAACATAGTCCTGTCAGTCAACAACTCCCTCACACCTCCTGCATGCAGATTTTCAGTTTAAGAAGGGCATAACTTGACATAAAAGAACACAAACTAATAGCCATTGCTTAGGGATTCAATTAGACTGAATCCAACCAGTGGCTGGAAACAAATAACATGTCAAGAGACAAGACATCGAGTTCACAACTAAGAGCATCCACAACGCACTAGCCAAATGGGCTCTTAAAGTTAAAATACAGCAACCTTCATACCTTGTTGCACTCCAATGGACAAAATATTTTTGTGTCAAATTTTAAGATCGCTAAAATTGTTGCCAAATTTGGCAATGGATATAACAATTGCTATATTTTGACATTTGAGGGCTTTGGCAACAAAACAACATAAAGAAGAGGAGAAACGAAACAAGGGTAAAATATAACATGATAGCAATGGAGTAACATTGTGAAATTATACTCTCTCTGTCCCAAATAAATTACGATGGCATATACTTTGAGGTCTAATTTAGTACGATTAAAGATCATTTTATACAAAATTATTATGAGACACTAATGATAGATTAAATTGTGACCTTTAATCCTGAGCCAGTTGTTTTCTGACATCGTTAAAAATAAAAAACGAAACATCTCAAAGGCATGTCATCGCAATTTATTTGAGACGGAGGAAGTAGTTTGCCATTGCTAAACATGACAATCACCATTGGAGATGCTTTGACATGATAAATGGTGACCTGTTTGTACCTTCAATATGACTAAATGTCGTGTTGATTGCTGCAAGCCATTTTTCCTTTTCCCCATTCAGACTCCATAAGCATTTTTCTGTTAAGGTCTTCTGTCAGCTTTGCCTTTTTGGTACGGGCTTTAGCTTCAGCCATAGCCTTTGCTTTAAGGGTCACCAGGTCAAGGTCTGCTCTCTTTTTCTCGGTCTGACGGAGTTGCTCCTGTATTTGTTTTTCGGTGGCTTGTCGAGCCTGCTCCTTCCTCACAGCATTCTTGCATTCTCACCAGCTCAACATTATGTTGCCTCTGAGTTTCATGATCTTGCTGCAAGTAGCAGCAAAGCAGCATAGACGTCAGCACGCAGAGAACAAAATAACAGAATCACTAGCAACAAAATACGGCTTTGCCTAAAGAGATGGTGTTAGTTAGAACCTCAAGAGGAGGGGTCAATCCCAAAAGAGTAAAATAAGAGAGAATTCTCAAGCTCTGCCCATTCTACAGTTCACCACGGACTCAATATGGCTTTTGTTACACATACGAGTATCAAGCGGACTACACCGCTTGCCAGCTTGCATTCTTTTTCTTGCCAGCTCATCTTTATACCGCATGTTTTGAGCTTTGGTCTGGGCTTCTTGTTTACGTAACTCTCTTTGTTCTTCTGCCAATTTCCGCAACCTCTCCTGTCAAACCATATCATTCAATAATTCAGATCATATAATGACTCATTAAACCCCAGTTCCTTCAATGCAATAACTCATGCTCTTCTCAAATAGTATAAGGAACTCATCACAACACATGAGACACAAAACAAAAACTAGACTGGAGACAACCCATTGTTCAACAATACACACCAATCCAAAATTACAGTATCATCAGTCCAGGGCAGCTACCTGTCACGGGAATAGATTCTCGTTACCCGTGCGACACTCAAATTACTTTCATCTTCGTTTGAACTCAGCCTACTCATCACACAAAGGTGATGTTTGTGAACGTAAGAGAGTTTGGACTTGAAAACAAGCTTGTATTGAAAACACTTGAGGGTTTACAAAGTTTTGAACTTACAAGAATGGGATATCTTGGGATTCCTTGGGATGAGATGAGATGTCTTGACCAAAGATCTCACCTCTATATATACAACTCTATGGAGAGTTGTAGACCTAGTATCTAAACTCTTCCGTACCCTTTTTCTTCTAAGAATATACAAAAGTCTTTTACACTCTTTTCCCTAAATATTTACATGGAGTTCTCTAGAATGTCTCCTAAGTAGAGAACTCAAAAATGCCTCCCTAAACTCAATGCCGCCGCTGTCATTGAATGCGTACATAAGGTGTAAGACGGCGCACAAAACATGCAGGTCCAAAAACATAATCTCATGGATAGTCCGACTGATGATTGACATACTATCGCTATACTCTGAGTCTGTCATGTCTTTGGAGTTGTCTTTCGAGTCGAGTCATGAGCTCGTAGTAGTAAAAAAAAAAAGACATAAAAGACGTGAAGACGTACAATAGAAGTACTTTTGTGATATGACGCTCTTATTTTTATAACAGTACAAAAATGTTTTAGTGGAACTAACCGATTCGTCATAGATCGACGGAGTTTCCTACAAATGAAATTCATGTACTCTACGTTACTGAGTTTTATACTCACGGGTTATATTTTTCATTTGCAAGCAATCAACAGGTTGATGACCGGGTTCAATAGAGTGAGGATTGCATGCATATAGCTACTTCACGTGTTTTTGCGAATAATGTAATATAAACCTATCTTTGGTTCAATAGAGCATCAGGACATGTAACATAAGAGCTTATAATAAATTTGATCATTGTACCTTGTAACTAAGTAGGTATTCAATACTCGTATCTTATGGAATAAAGGTAGAATATTTGAAAATGATCCAATGATGACGTACAGGTAATTCTTCGACTCTCTATACCTCTAAATCTGTCCGGGTTATTTGGTCTTATCACGGATTGGGTCCGTGACGACATGACGTCCACGCATCACCAAGACGTAGAAGTCGGGGTATTACACATGACGACCAAAACTTAACTCAATAAGAGCACATGCATAAGAATCTCTAAGTGTTCTTTCTCTGTTTTTCACTTTTTATTATACATAATATTAAAATAAATTGATGTATAAAAATTAAAAATGTTACAATAATACAATAATTTTATCGAATTTTTTTATTTTACACTATAATTTTTACAGTTTAACACGTATTTCAACACACTTTTAAATATTTTTTCAATTTTTATCACATTATCATTCTATATTTTTCTTTTTACAGAATCCTTTTTTGACATAATACAATACAAGTGCTAAATCCGATCTAACATTATGGTTTTCATAAAAGAGAGCTATGTTGGTGGCCTCGACGCCACTCAAACAAATTTTTACTCTCTGCTTTTAAATTAAATGAAATATTTTGATTCGATATAAAAATTTATATATTTATATATGTGTTGAATTTGTGTATGTTTTGATGAGAAATAATTTTTTTTAGTGACGTGGAATTTATTTCAGCTGAGAGAGAACCAGTAATAGGGTGTGTTGTAAGTTGTAACAAAGGATATAGAAATTTATACTTTAATTCCAAAATAAGTGCACAATTTTGTCACACCAAAATTGCAAATATTTTCTTATTTCGCAAAAATAAATTACTTATGTAAAATACAATACAAAACTATCTCCATTTTATCTTATGTCATATCATTTCAATCTATTATTTTCTACGTCTCAGAATAAATACAACATTTATCTTATTAATGTTTCACAATAATTACAATAATATCTTATTTGAAATTTTTTTGTGTTCAATAATATCAAAATATTCCTATTTTTGACTTTATATCATATCAACTTATCTCACTATCATTTCTCCTTTCATTTTTTTCTTTTTTCTTACTCTAACACATCAACACACACTTAAATTTTCGTGAAAAGTCCAATATTATACTTCCTTCGTCCCATAATACTTGCAATCGTTTGATCCGTCACGAAAATTTATATGTGTATTGAATTTTTTTTGAAATTTGATAAAAAAAGAAATTGTTTAGGGACAGTACGATTGTTATAAGAGGAGATAATGAATATATTATTACAAAATATAATTGATATGATTTTTTTATATTAAATATTAAATAAAAAAATTAAAAAAACTAATATATTATAAAACGAGGGAGGAGTTAAGGAAACGGAGGTAGTATAACTTTTTCGTGATTTCAGTATCCGACTATTCTGACCGTTCACGAAGACCCGATTTAACAAATCCCCAAAACTCAAAACCCTAACGCCACCATGCTTGACCTCACACAATCGCGGCCACCAGACGCCACCGTGCTGATCTCCATCTTCCGACGACAGAACCCTAGCGCCTCCGTGGATCGAAGCCCGCCAGGTTCGTTCGAACTCTCATTCAAATCAATCTTCTTCTTTCCCTGTAACGGCCGTTGGTGATTGAAGATCACGGCTCCGATTTCTATGATCTAGTTTTGTTCGTTTCAGAGGAAATGGGGGCGATATCCTGGTGTCGCCGTAGGGATCGATCGGTGGACAATGTAAGTTGAATCTGGTCTTCCTTCTCTAGTGACGGGAAAGCTGCCCTGGGATCGAAGATTGCAGCCACAATGTGATCCGAAACCAGTGGACAATGAGTGCAGATTTTCTTTCGGTGCTTTCTTACCTTATTATCGAGGCGTCAAACGGAACTGAATTCGTGGTCATGGCGTCGATTTTTGAGGTTTGTTGTTCTATCGTTCGTCACGACTAGTATCTCGACCTTTTGTCACGTATTCGATCTTGTTATTTGAACGCGTAAATGTCGACTGAAATGTCAGGATTGTGATTCGATTTGGGAATCCAGATGAGAATATTGTGTATTTGCTTTGTGTTTTTGTTCACGGTGGTTATGAACTCATGATATAGATAATATGTTAGAATTATTGATGTACATGGTAATCTAGTCCGATTATACATATTTTTACATTCCTTATAGGAATACATACTTCTTTTGTATGGGGAAATCATGATAATCACCTTCTGGTGTGATCATCACCCCATAACTAGTACATTACAATTCCGAGAAAGTTCATGGTGGAAGCCGTTTTGTGTATTTCCGCACCCTTTAGAAGTCGAATCTTGGGGCTAATGATACATAGCATCTTATATAGGTAGGAGTTATGAAACTGATGCTTGTTTCACATGATAAGGAAGGAGCGTATAGGAACTTGATGGATCCTTCTTCAATCTTCAAAGCCTGCAATAGTAAGAAGTAATATGATTGTCAATGAGTTGAAGGTCATCAAAATGCAACAGTGAATTGAGGGAGGATTAATGGCCATGATGGGAACTAGAAAGATGATTTATTAGTTATGCTGTACTTTTAATGTATTATTGTTAACTATGCTATGAGTTCTTTTAAGCGTTATGAAGTGTGGATGAACCGCTGTTGATGATTGACTCTATATGCTTTCCGGTTGTGGACTACAGTTGACGTATTGAACTATAAGATGTAAGACCATATGGAGTGTGGACAATCCTATAGATTTGATCTTAGTATGGAAAATCTATAAGTTGTACTAATTTTAATAGTTTTAGGAGGAATAAGATGATCTGAAGCTTGCTTGTTGAATAGTTGTGGTTATATGAGAAAATGAAAAGCGTATAGAGGGTTAGTAGGAAGATGCCATAAGATTATGGAAAATGAAGTTTTGGCTGCGCTGAAAAGTATTAGTGTTTTGGTGAAAGTTTTTTTATTCCTCTGATTATCTTAGGTAAAATATGGTCAAGCCATCACCTCCTTTACATCTTAAAAGAAACCTAGCGGAAGAAAGCGAAGGATTGCACTATTGATGAGGACAAGGGATAAGTAGTTGTCACCTCTAAGAGCACATGAAGCAGACAAGATAATATAGAACTGTTTATTTGGGCCCAAAAGGATATTTTCCAAAAGAAAAAGGTAAGATTTATTGTTTTGGAGATTCGAAACCGTTCAAATGTCTGGAACAGTAAAGCTTTGGTCATGTTATCCATAAATGGTGGGATTGGTTATCACGTGGGATTCCTTCTTTTTGGCTTTGTAGACAGGATAAGAGGTTGAGTGGACTCAGGTAACGAAAAGGGCTTTTGATTAATATTCCATAAAGCGACAGATGGCCCTGCCTATAGTATCTATGAGATTTCGGATCGCTATCTCGCGGACCCACAAAAAGGTACTTGGATTGAGGGTAATAGATCTTCTCTGAAGTATGGAACTTCATCTATCAATTTACAAGATGTTTTGAATTCGTATGAATAGGGATTTATCTAGATTTGCGGGAGACACGACGCCTGTAGAATAAAACCATGATCATGAACGGTGTTGATTGTTAATAAAACAGTATAGAGCTTGTTCTCTTGGGTGTTGATAGATAGAATGATGATAGCAGTTTACCTTTCCTAGTAATTCCTTATTTGTTTCCAGTTCACCTGTATCTTGGATATGGAACTCGACCGGACTCGATGTGCTTTATGTCCTCCACAAGGAGCTCATAGTGCCTATTCACTTCTTCCACCGATTTCCCGACAACCCTGGCAACCTTCTGCCAGCGGTCGGGGGTGTCCTTGTCATATAAAGCCAAGGCCTGTTCAAACAATTTGTTCTGTGCTGTAGTCCATGAGGATGCCATGTTAATATTGTGGTGGGCGGTGAAGAAGGTGGCGAGCTTGGATTGAGGATGGTTAAGGGGTCTTTTGGGTTGTCTGATCAAACTATAGAATGCAAGCAAATGGAACTGAAATTAGGATTAAGCAGTAACCAGAGCTGAGCTCACGAGAGAAGGACACAGAAGCAAGAAAGAATATGTGAAGTTAAGGTTCTGGGTTGGTGTATGATCGGAATTCGAGCTCCTTATAACAGAGAGGAAAGGGAATGTGGCGGGGTCTATCTAGCTGGGGAATAAATTTGCTTTAGGCATTGAGCCACGACCTTTCTCATTAAGGCATAAAGCATATGATGACAAAGACATGCAAATTAGGAGAATTAATATGTGGAATAGGCAATTCACGTGATCATATTATCTTGCTTGTATGAAGTTAATCTACTTTGTTTAGCCATTATCCCTAAAGTAGAGATTGTGCACTGTGGCTGATGGAAGTTAATCTGCTATGTTTGATTCTCATTGTATTTTATCCTTGTTTATTTTGTAAAGCAGTGTCTCTAACTTATGCCTGTCGAGCCCTTTGCTTTCGAAATATCTATGGATAGATTGATTGCTGTGCCTCCTTTTGTCGTAAGTTCTACTTTTTGCGGCATCTTTATTTCATCCTTTATTTGGAATATTTGAGAATGCCTTAATTGCAAAAACATGTCTGTACAGATGTAGTTACGGACACTTTCCAAGTTAAACAGCGATGAGTTTCTCCTACTCCAGTGGTTTCGCCATATTCAGTTTTGACCTCGTTGTTTCGTAATATGCACCATTTCTGCGAATTCCTTGTTCATGTCAGCTTCCTGGGTGATCAGAAATTTAGTTACCATTCCTTTTACCCTTCTTTCATCTCGCAACTGGTAACATGTAGGCATCATTCATTTGAGAGTGTCTTACGTGCCTGACTTAGGGATCATGAGTTCATTTGTTGAACTAATACTTCGTTTACTTTTACTTTCTATAGAAGCCAATCACAATTTTGGTCTTATCCCATATCATCATCAAACATGTGGTCTCAGCTGGTCGAAGTTGTAGCCATGCTCGAGTCCAGAATGTGGCTTATATTTATCCATAAGCGTAGGAGAAGCAAATTATACCTTTGAGATCAGGTACTAAGCTACTAAACATGCTTATATTAAATATCGTCTCATCTTTTTCTTCAAGAATCGTGTATGTATCGTATCATGGTCATTGCATCATATGCTCCGGGACCAATTTGTGGCAACTTGATTCTTCTTAGATTTTGGAAGATCTTCTGTCTGATGATTGTTAATGCACTCAAGAAATCACTATACTTCCACTTTCTATCTTTCCAGCCCCCGTAGGCTCCATTTCTCGCAAAAGAGCTTACATCGTAGGGGCACGTTGTCATACGGCTGTATGCCATATTTCTTATCTTGTCGCTAATTTTCTCTGGAGCAATTTGCTTGTAGTATCTGACCTTTTGAGGTCATATATATTTTTTCCATGTTTTGGAATAGAATCAGGTTTTTGGATAGTCTAACGAGGTTGTAACTAGTAAGTTGTAACTGATGCCAAGGCACTCCTTGTTGCTGTCACTGGATATGCATTGAACTTGAAATCAAACGAGTTTCGAAGCCATAACTGCTGCACGTAGTCTTTTGTTTGAACACTCACATGATAAGCTAAAGTGTCGAAGATGTTACTTTGGGTGACAGAAAGCAACCATAGACGAGAGAGACATTCATACTTAAGATATAAGCTATGTCAAGGAACTGTGGTCCTTGATTCCATTCAAACATCAGATATATCGAATCCTTATCGTCTTGTGTTGGGTCCTAGACATTCTTTGTCCATGCATTTTCATCGTCTAGTGAGCATCTACGTAGACAACATTCTTCTGGCTTGGTTTTGTTTTTGTCATTTTTCTTAAAACAGTAGGAAACTCGTTGATGTTGTTGCTTATATTGTACAATTTCCTATGCTAATCTAAATGTTAACAGTATCTAAGTGTAGATTATTCACCAAGAAAATTTTCACTATGCCTATGAGTATTCATCAGGTCAATACGACACTTTCCAATCACTTCTGCTATTGTGAAGTTTTATGATCAGTGAGGATGTTTTCCTTTGAAGCTGAAGTGCTTGTTCACTTTGCTTTTCTATGTTTTTAGTTCCAGTATCTAATCATAGAACCAGTTTTATGCTTCCAGGTATGGGCAATCTGTCTTTCGGATGGCATCTCGAGACAAAGGCATTCCGCCAAGAGCTGCTTTCCAAGTTCTGGATGGATCTGCTTGCGAAAGTGGAGGTAACGAGGATCTGTAAATGATATTGTTCTTGTGGATAAGCAAATAGGATACACGGTCCATGCTTAGATGCAGATGCGCAGAATTGTGTTCTGTATGGCAAATAAAAGACAGGAAAAATAGGGAGGGAAATTTAACTATACATGAAAAGGAAGAATATTGGATATTGGTCATTATAGCTAAAAGAAGTAAAAGTTTCTATAAAGGTTTTGAATTAAAGATTCATAATGTACGGTCTGATAATATGCGTGTGGCGTGAATTGTTTTGATAAGATACCATGTGAAGGAGAGGTATCATTCATATGTTGAAAAGTTAGAATTAATACTTTGACATGGACGGTGTAGGCTATTAGTCTGTTTAACATACTATTCAGAGATTTTTTTTTTTTATTTTGAAAAAAAGATGGGAGTATTAAGAATTCGATGTTATGACAACTTAGTACTACCATGCTTTTTCAATGAAAATAGCTATATTAGTGAATTTGAATTGCAAGCTGATAAGAAAATGTTTGTGTTTGCAGCTTATCAAGATGAGACATGTTTTTCATGCTATCTGATCTTCTGAACATTCTTCTGCTTTTTAACGGTACATCGCATGTGTAATGGCTTTCCAGGAATGGGCATGGAAAATCAATGTATCAATGTTGTAACATTTCAGTTCGTGGCAGAATTGAGCTGAGAATGAGCACTGTCTTAATGATTAGGCTGTTGCGTGTGATGCAGCGGCCAAGAGGTGCGAGAATACATGCTGGTGCATTAGGTCTTGACAGTGATTCTTCTCTGCCGAAACATTGGGGGAAAGTTATTTCGATTGACATCTTTGGCTGTGGAATTTGTGATGAAGCCACGAGTACCTACTAGACCATGCCTAGAACCTGCAGTGGCATACACTATGGCGAAGTGTCATAGATGTTTTGGGAAAGGGATCAGCTTTTCATGACGTATAACAAATTGGTTTCGGCAGCAGCGATTCAATCAGTGTTCATCACTGGTCTAGTGGATGGCACCATGGCTCCCTTTATACATCACTTCAACTTTCTACATCACTTTTGGAAGATGACTGCCAGCGCGACTACTTCTATTGTTTTTTAACCAAATCATAACAGCTTCTTGGTACCACGGCCACTGAATTCTGTTGTTGGAAATTGTTTTCAGTGTAGAACTTTCTTCATTCCAGAAGTTGTATCGATTCCCGTCGTGATTGGTCAGTAAGATTCTATTTGTAATACAGGAAGTCACATCCGAGTATAGAACCTCCTTGCATCCTCGTGTATTTTTTATTTTTTTTCATTTTAAAATGTTCATAACCACAAATTGTTTAATACTCATGGAACAACATGATTTTACTCACAGTGCTTTGAATGTGTTTGTTTACTCAATAGGCTTGATATGCATCTCTTTTGGCATGGTGCCATGTGTTCTGAAATCGCTTTCGATTTGCCTCTCTCTTTGGTTTTGGTGCAAAGTTATGACAAGCAAGTGCTAACTTCCTGATGTGGTAACTGTAGAAATTCAGCTGCTGGTGGTGAAAGCTCACGAGCCAACTAACCTGAAACTGATGCTCTAGGGCTGGTCAGATGAAACTAACATCGCATATGAATCCTCAAATCACCCCACATAATGTTTAATGAGTCATGAAGCAAGGAACAATAAGAAATCAGCTAACAGCTTCCTAAGATCACCCTCATACATATTTTCGAGGAATCATAAAAACTGAGTCGATTATGTCGAACCTGCCAATACCATCTGCATCCTAAGACACCGTCTGCATGAATTTTATTGAGCATGGCATATCAAGAAGGCTATTGCTTCTCCTTGTCATATACCAATTAAAATGTGGCCGCAAGTTTCGATCTCATTATCGTTGACGACTGATGCTCTGATACATAACGACCAATTCAGCAACTTGATAAGATCCTTTGGTATCCACATTCCAGTTTCTACAACATTTAAAAAACAATCAGTACACTACAAGATCTGTCATCCAAAAGTAGAAAAAAGTAGATGGTCAAGACTCCAGAGGCACTTTCAGTACCAAGCTAAAAACCTATATAGGGACTTTGACAATGTATATTTCAACAACAAATACTTTCCCTTAACGGGAAAGCAGATAATCAAACAGAACTTGGACGAGCTATCAACACCAACAACAGTTTGGTTTGGTTACTCTTTGCATGTATTAACTTGAAGCTAAGATTTGCGTACTCCCTGAAAAAGGTGCAAGCAAAACCGCTTCCTCAGCTTCCAGATTATGAGTGCATTATCCTTGATAGTCGTTATCGGTTTCAGTTGCTTAAGGGTTTGAGCTTCCTAGGGGAGTAAACAGCAATGTATAACCTACCACGTGTCCAGGTCTTCTCCTTCAAGATCTATATGGCTATCCCGTCGATGACAGTTCTTCTACCTGCACCAGTATATAATACATTGGCATACACAGGAACACCCCAGTACTTGCACTTCGCTTGCTCGACAAATACAAGCGGGAGTCGCCACAGTGATGAGAATGGCTCGCAATGGAAGCTCGAGCCATGTTGCATGTACCACCGTTGTTTTAGGATTCCTGGTGTTCTGCTTCCTCCCAGGCGAAGCTGCTATTAAGAAGTACCAATTCAATGTGAGTTTGCTGTATATGTGAAAATCAATGTTCATTGCCAAGTAAATTTGCGAATAAATGCGGCCAGTGTACTTGTTTTGATTTCTCGTTCATCGGCTCTTCCTTTGCACACGCATCATTCGTTTGAAACTTCCGTCCATGATTCTCCTATGTTGCATTGACAGGTTCAACTGAAGAATGTGAGCAGGCTGTGTCACGCAAAACCAATAGTAACAGTAAATGGGCAATTTCCAGGGCAAACGATATATGTTAGAGAGGGTGACAGAGTTTTGATCAATGTCACCAACAACGTGCACTATAATATCTCGATTCACTGGTAAAGACACACGAATTAACTAAGATACGAGCATAGGAGACAGTATTAATCGTTGTGCTTAATTCTTTTGGGGGATTGATCACAGGCACGGGTTAAAGCAGTATCGAAATGGTTGGGCTGACGGACCGGCTTATATAACACAATGTCCAATCCAGACGGGCAAGAGCTATGTCTATGACTTCAATGTCACGGGGCAGAGAGGAACTCTATGGTGGCACGCGCATATCCTCTGGCTAAGGGCAACCGTGTATGGAGCGATTGTTATCATGCCAACACAGGGAACTCCATACCCTTTTCCGCAGCCGGATTTGGAGGCTAACTTGGTCCTAGGCGAGTCCTTCAATGCAAGAAACTTTCGTCTTTTTAACCACAAGTAGTCTTAGCTTCTTGATACTGAGAGTCACTTTTACACAGGAGAATGGTGGCATGCTGATGTCGAGAAGGTGGTCAAGCAAGGCAACGACTTGGGATTACCTCCGAACATGTCCGATGCCCACACGATCAATGGCAAACCAGGGCCGCTTTTCCCCTGCTCAGAGAAACGTAAGAACAATCTAGACTATCCTCGTTTCCCATTTCGTCGAGTCATTGCATCAGATATATATTTAACAGACAAATCTCATGTTACAGACACATATGCATTGGAGGTAGAACAAGGGAAGACATACCTCCTACGGATTGTCAACGCTGCACTCAACGACGAGCTCTTCCTCGCAATTGCCAACCACAACGTGACAGTAGTCGAAATCGATGCAGTCTATGTGAAACCCTACTCGACCAACGCGATCATCATTGGCCCCGGTCAGACCTCCAATGTCCTAGTCCACGCGAACCAGCTACCAGGCCGCTACTTCTTGGCCACCAGGACCTTCATGGACGCCCCCATCGCAGTCGACAACAAGACCGCCACTGCCATCCTCCAATACAAGAACGTCTCCACCACGATCGTCCCCACACTCCCCAACCACCTCCCTGCCCAAAACGACTCCGTGTTCGTCCTCAAATATAACAGCAACCTCAAAAGCCTCAACACCCCACAGTTTCCCGCCAATGTACCACTGAAGGTAGACCGCCACCTCTTCTACACTATCGGTTTAGGCCTCAACCCCTGTCCCACCTGCGTCAACGGGACCCGCCTAGCTGCATCCCTCAACAACATATCCTTCGTCATGCCACAAACCGCTTTGCTCCAAGCACACTACCACGGAATCAAAGGTGTTTTCACCACAGACTTCCCTGACCGTCCTCCAAAGCCGTTTAACTACACAGGGGCGCCATTGACAATGAACCTGAAGACGAAGCAGGGGACGCGAGTGAGCAAGCTTAAGTTTAACACAACGGTGGAGCTTGTGTTACAGGATACAAACTTGTTGAGCGTGGAGTCACACCCATTCCATCTTCATGGGTACAACTTCTTTGTCGTGGGGACTGGGGTCGGGAACTTATATCCGGCCGAGGATCCTGCAAAGTATAATCTCGTTGATCCACCAGAGAGGAACACAGTCGGTGTTCCTACCGGCGGTTGGACTGCTATACGCTTCAGAGCTGACAATCCAGGTAACTCAGCACCGAGGAATGTTATTGACGATCATTTTCCATTATCATTTATCATTCCTCCTAGTCATCCATTATTATTTTATCGGACAAACTTAAGTCATATTAATAGATATCCTATATCGATGGATAAAGCGTAGGGTTTTAAAAACTACTGTCACTAACATTCCTCGTCTGAACTCAGGCGTGTGGTTCATGCATTGTCATCTGGAGCTGCACACAGGTTGGGGGCTGAAGACTGCTTTCGTCGTGGAAGACGGACCTTCGTCTCAGCTAAGTGTGCTGCCTCCTCCCAAGCATCTTCCTACATGCTAGACCATCATTGTTTTAACTTGTGCTTTGGCTTCATTCCTTTGATTAATTCATCAAGGGAAGTGTCTGTTTTGAACTTCGGAGTTGTTTTCTGGTTTTTCTGGGCTTTTCATTTGGGAAATTGTTATCTGTAAACACTATTGATAATAATACACGGAAATTGTGACATTCACATTAGACTACCTCTCTCGCTTCTGCTAATGTTACTCATCATGTAGAACATGTCCCGTCTTTAGGTCAGTCTTACCTTGTTATAATACACGCGAAATTATTGAAGCTGTCGAACTTCCGATCACATAGCTGGTTGCAGGATTATTTGTCACTGACCCAATTCTTTAGATATGACGATGATTTTTGTTATCTCATTGAACGAAAGGTTATGCTGAGTGCTGGCATATGTGGTCCACGAGTTGAAACAACAAAATTGTCCAATTGGGACAAATTCTCAAAGCATATGCTATTTGTTTAACCCACATGTGAAACAAACATTTTGTCACAGTGCGCCGCCGTCGTCGTCCCATCAGCCGATCTCGATCAATTTTCCAGCGATTTCAGCCGGAAATGGTGGCCGCAGTTTCCATCGCCTCTTCATTCCCAACCCTCAAGCTTCGACCTGCGAATCGGTGAACTCACTCACTGTCTCCCTTTCTGTGCTTTTTACTGCATTGTGAATGATCAAACTTGTAAAAATAGATTAGAGGAACCGAATACCAATTTGTAGTTAAATGGCTTGATCAGCCCTTTGGGTTTTGAATTTGTGAATGTTGTTCTTGGGTCTGAACCAGACCGTGTCAATTGCTGGGATTACATGTGCTGTTGTTATTGGGTCCAAAGGGTATCTCAAAATAAATTTTGAGGTTGTCGGTTTTGAACTTGTGACCTATGGTCATAGACTCACAACTACTGTGGTCTAATATCATGTCGAGGAAGTAAGATTATCTGAATAGTTAGTAGAGTGTGTGATGGGAGACAAGTTTCATTTGTGATGTGAGACATAAGTGAATTCAGTTATTTGGGGCTTTGAAATTGGTCTTTTGTTGTAGATTACTGCTTACATTATATTTCTATGTGGTGAAAAGATCATCGTTTCCGGTTTCGAGAATGGCGAGTGTGAAGAGAAATTCTGTTACCTGTGAGGCGGTGAAGGTCACTCAAGGTCTAGGCAACTTGCCCAAGATTACACTTTCTACAGTCCATGGCAGGTTCTTAATTTTCCCTTGATCAAAAGCTATGTACTATGTAGTGTTTCGAATTCAGATAGTTAAAACACATTTTTGTTGATCAATGTTCGTATTGCAGCGAGGCAGATGTATATTTGTTCGGGGCCTGCATCACGTCGTGGAAGATTCCTGGTGGCAAGGATCTGCTTTTTGTTAGGCCAGATGCTGTTTTTAATGGGCAGAAACCCATCAGGTTCGTCATTTCCTCTCAATAAACCACAGTTACGGTGGTTGTTACAATGTTGGACTATGTAACTGGTGTTGCTGATATGGTTTTTGTTGTGATTAGTGGCGGGATTCCCCATTGTTTTCCTCAGTTTGGACCAGGGGCAATCCAACAGGTATATGGAAAATATGTAACCAGCATTGTTGTAGATTTGGTGCATTTTTAAGCTTAGATTATTAAACTAGGATCCCTCCTCAAACCCTGTCCATTGACGGGATTACCCGAGGAGTTGTTGTTATGGTTATTTAACTGGGATGCTTTGTACTTAAACGTGAAATGAAGTGTTGTTCGATTCTCGGGTCTATTCTTGATGATGAGACTGGTTTTTTCTTCATGCTTCAATGCTGTCTCTATTAATTATCTAGCATGTATTCTGCAGCATGGGTTTGCTAGGAACCTCGAGTGGACAGTTGTTGATTCTGAGGGTGCGGGTGAAAAACCTGTTGTAACTCTTGAATTAAAGGACGGTCTATATAGCCGCTCTATGTGGGATTTCAGCTTCCAAGCTCTGTACAAGGTTGGTCTGATTGTCAAACCATTCATAACACCTTTGAGCTGCTTGTGGTTTAAAATTTTTCTTCTTTGTGGCTTTCTCACAATTTGTTATTTGATGCGGTTGAAGATTGGCTCAAGATTTGGTCCAGGTTTAGATATTTTCGTGATATAGATAGAATATATTTTGTGATAAATATCTTTAGGATAATCCTAAATCTTTTAGTTAGGTATCTTCAATATATAATTCTCTATAAATAGTGAAGAGAGATTGAAAACAACTTTTCTCTAGGGTTTGAGCGAAACAGAAAGTGAGATTAAGTGAGTTAAGAGAGACAATCATTGTAATCGTGTGATTCGATTAGTGAATTGTTTCTTGTAGAGTTTTTTCTCCCGACGATCGGGTTTTTTCCACGTTAAATCTTGCGTGTTATTGTTTTATTTCTTGTTCTTGTTGATCGTTGTTTGATTATGGTATTCGAATCCGTTGAATTCTCGGGTTAAATTTGGGTCAAATTCATAACAAGTGGTATCAGAGCTCCAGGTTGCGTCACGCAAGAAAAAGTTCAGATCATTGAAGGGAAAGATTGAATCTTTGCGATAAAGATCGAATCTTTGATAAAGATTAAAGCTTTCAAAGTACGAAAAGATGGTGAATACGATGAAGTTCGAGATCAAGCCGCTCGATGGGAAGACGAAGTTCAGCATCTGACAGAGTACGATCAAGGATATCTTAGTCCAGTAGAGACTATCAAAGACACTTAAAGACGAAAAACCCATGGACATGAAAGAGGAAGATTGGGAGGAAATGGAAGAGAAGACGACAGCTATCATTCGCTTGTGTGTCGCACCAAAGGTGAAATACCAGGTTTTGATCAAGATTTCTCCCAAAGTGTTGTGAGAGAAAATTGAGTCGATCTACATGTCCAAATCGTTGTCAAATAAACTCTTTTTGAAGATAGAACTGTTTGATCTGAAGATGAAGGAATGAGTAGATTTGAACGATCACATTGCATAATTCAACTAGTTGGTGACTCCATCAACCAATTTAGAAGTGAAGGTAGATTCAGAAGATCAAGTCTTGATCTTATTGAAGTCATTTCCTAGTTCCTATGCTGCGCTCAAGACAACCTTACTTGTCGGAAGAGACAATTTGAAGGTTAAGGATGTGATTTCCGCTGTGCTTGATAAGAGTAAGTTGAACCTCATTACGATCAACAAAGGTGAAGGGTTAATAACGAGGTCCAGGTCCAAGAGAAGGACGAAAGAGAAGTCTCAGGTGGATTGCTATAAGTTAGGACATTACGCGATGGAGCATCCGGAGAACAAGAATAGAGGGAGACAGTCAAGTTCTGCGAATGTGGCAGAAGGGAACCACGACAGCAAAGATGGAGAGCTCTACATGATCTCAGATTCATCGGATCTCCAGAAAGGTTATCGATTCTGATTGGTTTGTTGATTCAGGATATTCTTTTCATGTTTGCCGGAGTAGAAATCTTTTTCGCGAGCTTGTAACCAGTATTGGAGGTGCCATACGAATGGATAATGGTGAGACATGCAAGGTCTTTGGAATAGGTACAGTCAAAATCAAGATGTTTGATGGGATTGTTCGTATTTTAGGAGGTGTCAGATTTGTTCGTAGTGTGAGAAAAAAATCTGATCTCAGTTGATACATTAGATTCCAAGTGTTGCAGGATTTCCATAAAGCTTGGAGTGATGAGGATATGTAGAGATGCCATGATCGTGATGAAGGCTCAGAAGGTTGATAACTAGTATAGGTTGATTGGGAACGCGGTTGAGGAGACAATGCTTCAAGGACAGTCGTATAAAAATCGAAACAGAAGACTACGTAGCAGTGTCAAGATGTCGAGGAATGGATCAGGTGACACGGTCTCAGGTGGTTTGCATATAGATAATGTAGTTTCGGTCAGTCGTTGGTGGGCTATCGGATTTGGTGGAGTCAAGGTTATGGAGTATAGATTACGGTGAGGCGTAGAGTATGAGAGGTGCAGACTCCGAAGGGATCGAGTAGCACGAGAGATGCAGGTGCCAAAGATAAGCGGATAATAAAGAGGACTGAGAGCGATAGAGCATCATCTAATATGACTGGTTGGTATAGGTGGGTACCTAAGGCGAAAGCGAGCCTCATCTTTGAGGTCTCAAATTTCCTATAATGAAGAGTGTGGCGCAGTGCCCTTACCACAGGAAACAGGGTGTAAGGTCGTGCTCAGATGGGGTACGAGGGTGAGTACTCAATCTAGGTAACTTGTGTATTTCGGGATCTTGAACCAAGGTGGAGATTGTTGAAGATTGGTTTGAGATTTGATTTAAGTTCAGATATTTTCTTGATATGGGTAGAATATATTTTGTAATAAATATCTTTAGGACAAATCTAGATATTTTTAATATACAATTCTTTATAAATAGTGAAGGTTATAGAGAGATTGAAAACGATTTTTCTTTAGGGTTTGAACGAAACACAATGTGAGATTTTTAGTGAGTTGAGAGATACGATCGTTGTAATCGTGTGATTCGATTAGTGGATTGTTTCTTGTAGGGTTTTTTCTCCGGGCGATCGGGTTTTCCCCTGGTTAAATCTTGCATGTTGTTGTTTTATTTCTTATTCTTATTGATCGTTGTTTGATTGTGCTATTTGGATCCGTCGGATTCTCGGGTTGAATTCAGGTCGAATTCGTAACAAATGCTATGAAATTGATTAATGTTTTGCTCCACTCTTTCTGTTGCCAGATTACCTTGGATTCAAAGAGTCTTTCAACAGAACTGAGAGTGACAAATACAGATGAGAAACCATTTTTCTTTACAACTGCCTTGCATACGTATTTCCGAGTCAGTGTCTGCTTCCCTAATTAGAACTTTAATTACCTCGCTAAATCTGGTACAAGATTGCAATAGTATGGTGACATTGTATCAATCGCCATGAATCATCGCAATGTGTTTGGCTGTCATCTTGCAGGCTTCTGTGACAGGGGCATCAGTTAGTGGGTTGAAAGGTTGCAAGACGCTGAATAAAGATCCCGATCCTAAGAATCCACTGGAGGGTAAAGAGGAAAGGTATTTAAAGTATTGCAGTTTCTAGAGTCAGAACATGGTTATCAATATTCAGCGTACATCGATTACTCTTAAACTGGTTTCAGTCTTAACTTTCTCATTTTGTTTCCTTACTATGTAGCTTTTATTATTCTGGTTTTCTCACTCAAGCCTTCATTTTCCAGGGATGCAGTGACTTTTCCAGGGTTTGTGGATTGCATTTACCTTGGTGCCCCGAATGAGATATACCTAGAAAATGGCTTGGGAGACAAAATATTATTGAGGAACTCAAAGTATGTACCTGCAAGGCCGCAAAACCTTATCATATTTCTGCAGCTATGCTCCTAAATCGGCAGTTTTTCTGACTGAATTCTGCTTGTTATTACTTGTGCAGTTGGTCGGACGCAGTCTTGTGGAATCCTCATGTGCAGATGGAAGCTTGTTATAGAGATTTTGTCTGCGTAGAAAATGCCAAGGTGATGATCATGTTGCTTTAGAATACAGAACTGAACTTGCACCATCAACTACGAATCTAGATATCATCTCCCTTTGCTCATCGGTGATTGTATCTTGTCCTGCAGATTGGAGAAGTCCAGCTTGCTCCGGACCAGTCTTGGACGGCCACGCAACAGCTTAGTGTGGTTTAACCCCGTAGACTCATAACTCCCGAATGAATCGAGTTTGTATGAGTTCATTGGAGCAAGTTTTGCTAGCTGCTTCAACCTGTGACAGCACTTCTCTGTCATTGTACATTCATGTACTCCTTGTATTTGAAGAATGCAACCATACCTTTTGTCACAATATCCTCTTATAAATTCTTTTTTTTTTTTTTTTTGTTAAGTTGATTTTGATTCGAGTATTTGCTCCTCTCGGTGATGATTACTATGAATACAGAGTTGTCGTCATTTGCTCTTTGACATCTGAAGATAGCACGACAGAACGTTGTGCTGGCTTGCCCGTGATCTGAGCCTGTGGTATTTCCACCCTCCTGTACTTCCAAGCCTTGCTCTTCAGAATCACAGAAGAACGGCCATCCTCACTCTTAACTATTTAGAGCTATTGTTTGCAAGACGAAAAACGACCAGAACAAGGTTGTAACATGTCATCCTGTGGATTCCACTATCATTCGAACGTTGAGCATTTCGCTGAGCAATCAAACCGCAGTAGTTTTCCAGACCATCTTGGCGTATACGAGCTTGCAACAAAACATAATTATAATTAAACTCGAGCTTGCAACAAAACATCATCCCAATGTAGACGATACTTCTTGAGTCAGAACTTATATTACAATCTCATTCTCTGGAGAGGAACTTGAAACCAATTGGTATGAATGATTTCCGTGTGTATGGAAGAAAACACTTTAGCTTCTTTCATTCTTCTTCTCGGCATGGCACCAAAAAGCGAAATAATTTTACTTCAGGTTTAGCCTTACTGGATGCTCTTCTCGGCCTCATGCTTCCTTAGTGTTGATGAGCTCAACTTTTCTCCACTCATTCCTTCCGATACTAAATCTACAACTTCAATCTGAAAGAGACGAGGAACGTGCCAATGGAACCATAAGTATAACGAACTTGCACAACTGAGAAGCTTAAAAAAGAAGTTGAAAATGATCCCAAAAAGCGCCAGACAACCTGGACTGGTGTACACCTGGATTTTTTTAAAAAGATGGTTTTACAAACTATTCATATACCAGAAGATTTTCCTGGTGCACAGCTCCAGGATACGTGGCTTGTTGAACTTTAAAAAGAACACGATGAGGAATTAGGACTGATATACACACCTTTAACTGCGATAGCCCTTTCTCAGCTCTCTTTCTGTTGACCGACAACCCCCCCGGTAAAGTCTCCCTGCTGCAACACAAAAGGACACATCAACATTCAAAGCGAGGTATGTAACAGGATACCGGAACCATTTGTTTCAAGAATGAGAATGATCTTCCTGGTA
The DNA here is from genome assembly GCA_035668315.1 of Drosera spatulata. Lineage (NCBI taxonomy): Eukaryota > Viridiplantae > Streptophyta > Magnoliopsida > Caryophyllales > Droseraceae > Drosera > Drosera spatulata. The sequence continues at coordinate 21,288 of JAOVYX010015234.1, forward strand.
CCCCACTTGTATGGCATGATGAGATTGAGAAACTGGCCGATATAGAGGTACTGTATCATAAGAAACTAGATATCTACAAGATACACAGATTGCTCAATAATGAATGCAAGTGTTCAACGCACCTGACAACAATGGCTTCCAAATTTTCATCGACGATCGAGGGGCCATAAGGGTCTACGATAGGTTCCACTTGCACAAGGAGCCCTGGTTTGATAGACTGCAAGAACATTTTGCAGTCAGATCAAACGATTAGATTTCTATCAGGCTATCAGCACGGCAATGCCAACGAAATCATATAAGATCGATATAAGATCATATGAGGCAAACATTTATCAAGCCATCAGGTATCGACTTCCGCACTCCTTCACAGTTGAAGGCAAAATTGTTGAAAGCATGTGTAAATACCTTGATGTAATCTTTAACGTTTTCCATTCTCTTCTCGATCAGCTGTATCAGCTCAGCAAACTGCAAAAGTCCCCAAATGAATCACGAGTATTCACAAATCCAAAACACACGGTATCTTACCACAAGAGACCTTCACAAACCACACCTCTTTAAACTGTGCATAAACCACACCTCTCCATCATCCCTCGGACTTCTATCAAGGGAAGTGTAGTGTCCAAAGAATACCTAAGCAACACTAATGTTCCAAAAAAAAAGGGTCTTATCTGAACCCAAAAGCCTAAACTGATCGGTTACGAAAACAAAAAAAAACAAAAAAACAATCAATTCAAAACATATTCGAGTTTTCACCTGCTTGTTTTTCAGCATGGGACCGTCGCATACCCCGACGACGATCCTCTCCTTCGCCAGCACCGCCGCCGCCTGCAAACCTCATCACGCACAATCTCTAATCCACTATCAATCAACCCAAACAAACAAGAAACATAATAGAGTCAAAAGCGCAGAGAGACAAAACCCTCAGAACCTTGAGAAAGAGGCAGTGGCCATCGTGCAAGCGATCGAAGGTCCCGCCCAGCACCACCGCTCCATACGAATCCGGCGCCGCCGCTGTCGTCGTCGGAACCTGACCGGGTAAGGGTTCGAGTCTTGTTTGTTGATTGTTTTCTTCGATTGCACCCATTTATTGTTTGGGTTGGATTTTTATGGGATTCGATCACTTTTAATTGATCGTGTCTTTGATAGGTGTGTAGTGTGATTTTGTAGCTAGGAATTGTGGGTAGGTTTGGTTTTGGTTAGACTTTTTAAGAGTGGTAGATTCATGATTTCTTGGCTTTGGAATTTTGTTCGATGTATATATTGTGAATTTGGACATGTCGTTGCGTCTTTGTGCATTTTCCAGGGTGTTCACTCTGCTACTGTGTTGTCATCAGTTAATCTTGAAGTCTAGTGAATGATCAAAACAGATGGTGTGAGAATCATGCGCTGACAATGTAATGTTAGGCATGTTTAATATAAATCACGTGGGGATAGATATATATAATTATGAATCAATTTAATCATAATTTAGATATGTCACAATATATATTCGACAAATCTTTTTTTTATGTTCCCAATTCATCCGAAAATGAATATTATTTCGAGGACAAAGAATTTAATTTGGCTGCTTTCAGTATGTAACCGCAATAAAAACCCACATCACCTAAAAAATTACAATTCTTTGACCTGAATCCTGATACTGGAATCGTGGATATTGAATTTTTCAGTTGATTTTTATTGAACTGTACATGAAAAAAAGGAAGAGACATTATGGTTCATTGTAGAACAATCATGGCTTCGCATTGAGGATTATTTAGAATACAAAGAATTCTGGGGAACCGTGAAAATGCTAACACCTTTTTAACTCTTTGATCACATTGTTTCGTTACAAGAATACTATCAAATGCCTCCTGCAGCATTTCATCTCTGCTTAGCGGCATCCAAACAATGGTTAAGAAAATCGATGACCTTGGAAGTATAGAGATCCGGGAATCTTCTGTAATGATCTACGTGGGGGGACGATACGAAGTTGAAGTACTGAGCCTCTTTACCGATCTTCCTTTGCTCCTTGACGAATGACTCTACCGATCGAAATGGTATGACCTTATCGGCTGTGCTATACAGGTAAAGCTGCGGGCATGGAGGCTGGCTTTCGGAGAGAATGAATAGAACTTTTGATAATCTCCTGTAAAACATAGAACAGTGCCTCATTACAGAAAACACCCCGTCACAAAAGACTCGCTCATACTTGTAAATACAGGGAGATGATATCTATTGTATCTTAATATCTCGGATCATTTTGTCTTCAAAGAAGTAATGTGCATTGCATGCAAGAGTGCAGCAAGACTCACCGGTTGATATCGGGCAATTGGAGAAGAAGTGAGAATATCGACTCGAAAATAAAGAGGAGAAGAATCTCAATAATCGATTTCTCATCTTCCTGTGCCTTCAACATTGTCCCGATACTTAGCTCTCCTGCCTCGGCTGAAGAATGTACAGCTGGGCTGCGTTTCTTCAACATTGCAGCAGCAAAACCAGCTGCCCAAACCTTGAACAGTTGCAAGCACATCTCACAGTCAACATCTTGTCCAAAGCAGAAAAATCAAATAGAGAAACAGCATAACAGAATTTGCCATAATCTGGCAAAGAATCAGTACATCCAGGGTCATGTAGAACAAAGTTAAAAACATAGCAAACATTACGACATAAAGGTGGTTAGTGAACTCCGAGCCATCCAAGGGCAACGACATTGACAGTTTCAGACAGCCACAGAGCAAAAAGAAGAAACACAAGCAGAGATAAAAACACAAGGAAAACCCAACCATATATGGCTCAGACACGCACAAATTGCGGTCATCACATGGCAGCATACTTCAATGTATGCTTGCATTAGATCTGTCCAGGAATCTCAGTATCGAGAAATGATTGTCATCATCACAGCCATGTTGGGTTTTCCCAATCACAAAGGTGAAAGGACCACTAAGGGGGTCTTTGTTTCAAGTATAAGATTGGACTGGGTTATTGCTCTCAAGGTCATTTATCCAGTAATAATTTAAGACAGGATTAGATTGCCTTATATGATGATTTAGCGTCATCTTTGCGTTGTGAGACTAAAATAAAATAAAATAAAATAAAATAATAAAGAACAATGACTGAGAAAGTGAAGAATGCATTCATTCATTTCCATGATGCCTTAATCTGCAAACATCTGAGTGGCTTCCTGGATGACACCATCCCATCACATTCACAAACACACAATCTACCTGATAAATCGATGCAGCAACTCGCACAGAATAGCAAAAGAAACAACCTGAGGGCTCAATTCTGGCGCTGCTCCTGAGTCAATAATACATCCTTTGATCTTGTCTAAAATCTCTGGTCTACCCTGCAAACGACTAAGAATACTACCGTATCTGCAAATCAAAGAAAGAAGGGGGCAACAGATTAACAAGGAAACTAACAAATCTCAAATTGAAGTGCACACAGGACAATGCTGCTGGCCTGCCTCTGGGCTAATTATCTAAACTCTAACCACCACTTTCGAACCAGAGATTCAACCATCAAACCATGGATAATAGATGCCAGTAATTGAGTTGGGGAATCTTAGTTGCATCCTATGCACTAGGAACATCATAGCAAAATGTATCACACAAGGATAAAAAGGTGCAAGTGCCTTCTACCACAGCTAGCCTTCCGAATTAGTTAACCATGCTCAATGCAAAGCAATATGCAACTATGCCCAGAATGTATAAGTTTCCGATTTCGCTCATATCGCACACCATTAGAGATTCTCATCTGCTAATCAACCGCAGACTATCACTTCTCATGTACCAAGACTACACAAATCCACGATATATCACATCAAACAAACACATTTCGCGCCTATCCTACAAACAACTAAACGAATCAATCCAATACCCTAAAACCAACTCGAGACGATCGAGAACCTACACGAGCCAACCGGTGTTACTAAACGTATGAAACACCAAGCACCTCTCCCTTCCCCTCCCATCCTCCTCCTCCAACCAATCCACCAATCTCCCCACCAACTCCTCCACCCGCTCCTCGATCCCTCTCCCTAGATCAAGCCACAACACATTTGACACCGAAACCGCGAACGTCACCGCCCCGCACCCTCTCCCCACGTATATCTCCGCGTACTTCATCAAATGCCTCGGCGTCGCCCCCAACCACCCCAACAACACCACCATCACATCCCTCTCATCCCCTTTCCTCTCCTTCTCCACCACACTTCCCCTTTCGTTTCCGCGATCTGTCTCGTACCAATCAATCGATCCCCCATCATTGCACCACACATGGTATCCCAAATTGAACCGATTGGAACCCCAGATGTTGGGTTTAGGGTGTTGGTTGATTCGGGTTCGGTGAATTGGGGGCGAGATTAGGGAGAGGAAGAATCGGTTAGGGTTAGGGTTTTGGGGGATTGAAGAGAGGGAAATGAGGAATTTGCGAGGTGGGGTTTTGAGGAGGCGAGGGGAGAGGAGGGGTTTTGGGGAGAAGAAGAGGGATTGGTGGCGATTGAGGGTGAGGTGAAGGAGTCTCACTGATTCCTCCATTGATGAGGAAAAATGGAGAGTAATGAGAGGAGGAGAATTGGGGCATTGTTTGGTGGTGTTGTTTGGCAATGGCGGATGGGAATTTGGTTAAGGTAGCAGCCGGGGTTAGGTTTCCGTTTGCCAACAAATGGTTACTCTTTCTTTCACTACGTGTTGGTAACGGTTTTTCCATGTCAGATAAATTATGAGATAAATGATGATGTATAGGGTTTGATATAAATTGAAATGAAATTTGATTAATATTGAGGAATGTTAAGATGTTATATTTTGTGGGTTTATCTTGTGACATGGATTTCATTTTAAATAATATTGTTCAACAATGTCATAAAATAGAAATGTTTTATTTGTCGAACTCATGATCTGCTTAAATACAATATCGAAAAATTAATTGTATCAAAATTTTTAATTAAATAATAAAAATTTTATTAATATATATCTTAAAAGGATCGAACCTTGTTAATGAATTGGAATAAGTACTTGTATTCGATTAATTTGCCAAGTGAAAGAGATATACACGTAGTGAGTATTGACAGATGGATCGAGGACATTAATGAGCCAATTGTTGACTCAAACAACCCAATGATGGCTCCTATTCCATGCAGATTCACTATTTTAAAGAGTCATATTACTGAGCTTCAAGACAATCAAAAGTTGATAATGGAGATGCTCCAAGAGATGAAGCTTTGCATAGGAGTCCATAGCAGGTGAAGTCAATCACATTCGTACGATCCTGGAATTTCAAAGTGGCATGGATGGCATGGTAAGAGACATATAGAACTGGTTCAGAAACTTGGGTTGTTTCTCAGATACACCTTAGCTATCAGGTATTTCTTTTGTCCTCTGCGCTTTATTTAGTGATTTACCTGATTGATTGACCTACTTACCAGTTGGATATCCTGCAAACCACTGGAAATCCCCTTATTCTGAAAGTGTAAGACAACTATCACAAGTTTTGTAGTCAGTTCTGCTTTTGTAGTAAAAAGGCTCACTTGTAGCATTCACCTGCAAGTAACCCTCCACATTCTACACTACAAAACCATGGTTTTGCTCTCTATCGAAACTAAATACTCGACAAGTCGTTCTTCGAATGAGACAGCAGTACTGGTGGAGATCGTTCTTTGTTCTGCTAACCCCATAAAAAGGATCAGTTTACTTCTTCTTCTTCGATTTGTTCGACAGTGATTGTGTATATGCAGTTCCCTGAAGCGTCAAAGTGGATTTGAGATGAATCTTCTGATTTGGGGGGGGGGGGTTTCGATGCAAAGAAGGTAAGATTAAATAATAAAAACTAAGAAAAATAATTAAATTATTAAGCAACGTACTTCTGATGTGGTTGTAAAACTATTGGATTGATTGAAATGTAGAAAACTTCATAAATCCATTCTAGCATATGGGATTAATCATTGATGGCAAATGATGTGATTAATGAGTTGATTTGCTCTATGATTGGTTTGATTGTAAATAAGAGTCTTTGAAATTAAATTTTATAAATTGTTGACTATCAAGTGAGAATATATAATCAACTTAACCAAATTAATTCAACATAACAAAAGAGAATTCATATGACAAAGTAAATAAGGTTGTATCAAATATGGAATAAACCAAACATGAATCAATACAAAAGGATATTTTACTATTAATTCACATGCAAAAGGTTTTAATAAGTTAATGACCAAAAGAGAATATACCATTTCGATTAGATGCTACTAATATGACCAAATGAGAATATGTCATTGGCATAATTAACACTTTAACATAAGTAAAGTGATCAATCCAAGTTATATTAGTTGTTAATTTGATAAAGTTTAAACCTTTTACAACAATCACAGCATGAACAAATCTGGTTTCAATCATATTAAGTCCATAATCTCACAATCCCTCTGCTAGAACTTCATTATTAAGTCTCCTACTAAAGATCTACTCACTCATGATTAAATTACACATCACAAACATGATTGAGATAACAAATAATAGACACGACATCAAAAAAAAGAGATAAAGGTTTATAATTAATTGAAGAACAACAATAAAAATGGTCATTGAATCTCCACAACACCAAGGATTTGAAGCTAAGCCAATAGTTCTATGAGAAACCCTAGGTTTTTGTGGCCTAAGGTCTATCAAAAGCTGAAAAAGTTACACAAATAACGTGGACATAAGGTCTCTATTTATAAAAAAACGAATAATAGAAAGATATATGATGAAAAATCTAAATTTCGGATGAAAATATATCACAAAAATCCTCGTGTCATGCCCGTGATAGCCATAGGACATCGTCAGATCATCTCATTTGGCTTCGAAACTCATTCAAACTTCTTCTATTGTACATAATACTTCTCCATAACATCTTTAAACCCAGAAATCAACAACGAACACATTGTTTAGTCTGTCTTCATAATTTGTCGAAACACTTCATAAAGTGATCTTCACAACTTTGATCGTTTTTTATAACTTGTGCAAAACATCTTCTCTAGATCAAATCTGTGACAAAAATTAACAAACAGCAATATCAACATTTCAAGAACTAAACTGGACATAAAACATAAAGTAATGACATGAAATGTAACTAAAACAAAGAAATTAATTTAGAAAAATATTAGTGTTTTCACACTCATCAATAACTATGCTCCGTCCCTAAACATAAGCAATCCTTCCATCATACATTCGATGTATTTTTTCTTCTTTTTTTTTTTAGTTAATGGGTACGCATTTTATGAAATTTAGTTTTTTTTGCAACAAAATTAAATCATTGGTTAAGGATTTAAAAAAAACATTCAAAACTTAAATTCTCATCAAAATTTAATGATACTTTTTATGAAAAATAGTGTTTGATATCCCACACGTGAACCACACTGTTATTTGACATATCAATCCCTTGATTCCC
>JAOVYX010015235.1:0-28674 GCA_035668315.1 Drosera spatulata
AAAATGCTAGATAATGAGGGCATGTTTCTACAGATATGCTGTCACCACTGTCCTTCGCTGCCTGAAGCCAAAAGATACTACATTATCAACAGAAAACCGAAAAAACATACTCACACCCAGAGGAACTGGTTGCTGTTAAATACTGGTAAGGCAAATTCCATATTTCTAGCTACTGATTCATCGACTTCAACAGAATATAAACAGAGTAATATCTATCTTACAATGGCAACAATGTGCTATATGCTAATCTAATTTGACAAAAAAATAAAAATAAAAATGCATTACATCACAGATTTTCCCGTGCAAAGTCGGAACTTACTGCTATCTTGTCTAAATAACGTTATCCCAGGTCAGCAAGACATGTTTCTATGAAAATTCTGGTTAAATTACCTTTATAATATTTAAAGAAGCACCAGCATCTGACAGATGAACAACATGGACATGTGCCCCTTCTGCAGGTCCGCCTGTTCTCGTGTCTTTAGTGACAGTCGAGAGCTCTCTTATTGCTCCCTCTTCCCTTTGATAGTGCAAAAAAGTAAAGATCATAAGCAACGTTAAACCCTAATACCAATGAGACTATAATCACCACTGTGTAGAATATGACCATCTTGAAGAACAAGGGGGGTTAATATTCATGGATGAACACCGCGGTTTACTATCATGATTGAACCTGCAGCCATTTAAATACACATGCACACACAACAGGATGAAGTGATGAACATGACAGCAAACCAGCAATGCTTTATAGTGAAATTTGAGCTACGTCTTACATGGAAGCCGGCCTACTCCTGAGGTACGAAGCATAAGATTGAGAACTATCTGTGTTAGCCTCTGCGATTGAGTTATCATCATTTTCAAGCTGGATTTCAGCATGTACGAGTAATGGTCTCCTGAACTTTGCCAGTACAGTAAGTCCTTCCTAGAAGAGAAACACATCAGCTCACAAGCAAAGGTTCAGCAAGCAGACGCTAAAGAAGAAGCTTGTTGAGAAAATGTGGCTACATGTTGATGTTGCAGTGAAGGATTAAAAGTTGCAGTCAAATACTAGTTGCAGATCATGGTACACACCTTGATATGGCTGATGTTTGTCATGGGGAAGTCATTGATCCCTGATGGGCACATGAAAGACTGCAGCAGCGATTGGACAAAATCCAGACATAAAAAACAACATAGCATTTTGAGAGAAGTGAATCACAGAGATAGCATGAGACCACATGTGTAAGCAACTTTGATGTTATAAGGGGTTGTTTCCGAACAATTTTCTTAAAGGTTGAAAATCATCAGGACTTTGAACAGCGTGAAATCAGTAAAATATAGGAAAACGGTGCAGTGATGAACCACCTTTAAACCAAGAACACCAGCTCTAAGGAAGCTCTCAAGAGCCGTTGAATTTAAGGCATTTTCCGGAACAAGACCTCCCCAGAACCCTGTCAGTATCAGACATCGGTAATTAGCTGTTCAAATGAGAATAAGACTTAGGGACAGAGAATCTCCAACTTACCAACATCCACATAAATGTTATCTTTAGCGGCTTTGATCTGTAGAAGAACAATGCATATTAGCAATGTTGCTGCAAAATACGGAAGCATAGCTGGAAAACAAAGGGCAATTTGATGTTTGCTAAATGCCAAACATAGAAAAATCTCAGCCAACCGTAACTTCTGTACAAGTAAGTCCGATGATGCCTAGTAGCATGTAGGTTATGGGAAATCCCACCTTGAGGTTAAGAGTTTCTACTGACACTGTTGAGGGAGCACTGTTTAGTGGCATGTCAATCAAAGTAGTTATTCCACCTACATGATATCCAAGTTACATTACAACCAGTTTATTCAAGTAAGCGTGCTTCACACTTAAAATCACAGGATGCTATACACTATAGACACAGAAAAGTTACTCCATGAGTCATTTTTGGATCAAAAGAGTGATACAGAAGAAAATAGGAACCGAAGAACCTGCAGCAGCGGCTCTAGTCCCAGAAGGAAATCCTTCCCATTCAGCTCTACCAGGGTCGTCCAAGTGAGCATGGCTGTCATAAACAAAACATAAGTTTGAGACTCAAATCGAATTATATTACCAGCACAAGGGAATAAAAAGTGACATGAGTATGATGTGCTGTAGGCTGCTGGGTATATCCTGCTCTAATATGACTGATTCGTGAAACACAGCTGCAGAATCTTACACATCGATGAGGCCAGGCATGATAACAGCATGCCCAAAATCAATGACTTGCCCAGAAAATACATATCTGTGCCATTCTTCATTGCTGAGCACGGATGTGATTTTGCCATCTTTCACCTCCACTGTTTATTTCCACATAAGCAAATATGATCAGCTGGGAAATGCGCATAAGAAGATATCAGGAGTCCATGGTCAGGAATTCTTATCCAAGGGAACGTAAAGTAAGAAGGATCATTGCTGAAGGCCGAGAAGTGTGAACGACATGAATTTTAAGACTAACTAAACTTAATGAAACCTACCTGCACCAGAAATGACCCTCTGTGGTGTCACAATTTGCTTGCTTGTTATCCAGTAATGGCTGCGAGGAAGGAGACTGCATGCTGTTTGAGAAGGCTGCCAAACAACAATGCATGTAAATGAGCCATGGTAAATAGTTGCAATGGCTTAAAGAATATAAAACTCCATCGCATAGGACTTGTGTTATGTGACCATAGATGTTATGCAACTAAATACCCACGACAACTTAACCTGCCTAGCACCAAGATACTCTCGTTTAGAGCAGGTTTGGAAGATGAAGATGTGGAAGGCCTTACCCCGCAATCTAAGAGGCTGTTTCCATTGAAAAATAATCTATAACCAAGATATCCTTGACAAAAGTGCCTAAACCAAAGATCAAAACTCGTCTCTATCGAGGAAACTTTTTGGCAATCTTACATTCCGACTATGAGCAAAAGATGGCCTCATCACAACTCTTAGGCTATTTGATGGATAATCAAATTATCAAACGAAAGCACCAACTGCACAATCCCCTAAATTAGAAAGTAGTATCACTAGAGATGAACACTTTCGAGAGATATTCAACAACACGCTCTTCAGAGCCTAGCGTGACATGAAGCCTAATCTCCACTATGAGTCAAGCAGATACGATCATTGATCAGATAGACAAAACTTATTCCCCAACCAAACACATGTCGAAAATCAGTCCATAGCATTCGTACAAATTACTTATATCACAAAGATACAAGTCCAATCTAGGTGTTCCAAACCAGATACCTAGGTTTATTGGTTTAAACACGTGCCTCTAATACCACGTCTCCACATATATTTGATCAAAACCAAACCAAAGATTACAAATCGACTCCTTCCGATTCCAACTTCTTCGATCATCAATCTATCAAGCCCCTCAACCACAGTCAAAATTCACTTCGGATACTGAAAATCAAGCACATCACCATAATCACGATCACGAGATTTCATCCTATCAAACAGGCACATCACAACAACCAAAAACAATATCCAAAGATCAAGCCAGATCAAAACGACACCACAACAGACCTTGGAAGAGTAGTTGAGGTAGAGATAGAGAACCGAGGCGAGAACCAGAAGCATCGACGAAATCCGCCATTTTTGCAACTCGAAGAAACTCTTCTTCTTCGTTGTCGTCGCTTTCTCCATCGCTGCTTCGATTTCTCGAACTTCTCGATTTCGAATTCGAATAGTCTAATCTGAGTATTGCCTCGGGATTCGTGTGAGTGGTGGGTGTGAATATAGTGGGCCCTGCGGGGAATATACGCAGAGTGGTGTGGGGGAGTGAGGGTATCCGTCTTCGAGTTGAGTGTATGTTTGGATTGTAGGGGACCAATGAGAGGATGACAAGCGGGATTTTGGTCAGACAATGCCACTTGGTCATTTGAGCAACAGCGGCTTCCCTCTCTATCTCTACATTTAATTTAAAGGGCCACCCAGAAAATCGTTTGTCCAACGACTTTCTTTTCCTTTTATTTTTTTCGAAACACATCTTTATATCATTTTTTTTTCGTTTCATTCAAATTATAATGTTTTGATCCGATATGATAATTTATATATGTCTTAAATTAATATACAATGACAATTTTATCCTTATAAATATATAAGATAAAAGAATCAGAAAAAAAAACGAAAGAAAAATAATTATAGGTGAGTTGATGTGATATAAAATATAAATAATTTAATTTTTTTATATAAAAAATATTATAATTTAAATAAAACGGACGATGTATTAGGGAATGAAGAGCACTGTCATTGTCCCATTTTTAAATTCCATATCATCAAAAATTACAAGGGTCATGCGTCTATCCTAATTTCTCTTCTCTTTTTCTTTTCAAAAAATTCATCGTGTCTTGTTCTTTTCACGAGCTTCACAATCCTATTGCTGTTTCAGTTTCGTCACCAAATCTACAAAATTGATGAGTTTCATTTGATCAATTGACGTGCTCAAACATCGATTGTTGTGTTTTCATTCTTTTTTTCACGGGTGATAAATTCTAGGGTTCGAATCAAAAATTTCAATTCTGGGTTTTCATGTTGTTTATGGTTTTTTTCTTTTTTTTGGTTTTTTTTTTTGTGGTAAAAGCCGTTGAGCTGCTCGGTGTGAATCAAAAATTTCAACTTCAGTTCTTTTCAATTGCTGTTTTATGGGTTTTCTTGCTAGGTTTTGTCTAGGATGAAATTGATTTTTAGGTTTGAATCAAAAATTCGATTTCAGTTTAAAAAGATAACAAATGAATTTTAAATATTTTAAAAAATCAATTTTTAATGAGATAGAGAATCTGTGTAGGAAAGGTTATTGGGTGAGTGAAAGATAAAAGTGATTCCCCAGATAGAGGGATGATACTGGCTTTTTTTATCCCATTCCTATAAAATAGTGTTACGATGTCATTTTTTTATCATAAGGATCCAGTTTTTTATTCAATCGTACAACAATATCTTTATATTGATTCCTTAATTATTCATAAAATGAAATGATTTTTTTACATGAAATATATATAAACTTTATTTGAAATTATTTTTTAAAATATTCAATTTGTATTAAAAATTGTGTTGATACAAATAATAATAAAATTATTATTTAATTATATTCTTTATTATTAACAAAATCTAATCTTGTACTACATGGAGTAGTATGTTTTTTCTGATTTATCCTTGAAAAGTATAATATTTCAATATGGCTTGTTTTCTATTGATATCTTTTGAATTTGGATCCAACAGTTCTTTTTAAGAATTTTGAATTGTAAATTGTGTCAGTAAGTTTGTATGTTTTATACATGGAGACCAGACACTCAGCATCCATCCTTGCACTTAAAATATGTCTCACACAAATTGTGTAACATTTTTACATTCTTATCATCATGTTTCAATTTTTTCAAAGAAGAAGATGCGACATGCTTCTTAATTCAATAGATGAGGAAGCTATGTATGTCAACAATTCGACTATGCAAGTGGAAAGTTTGGAAAGAGCACAAGTCATTGGTCGAAGAGGTTCAATTTCGGGTCGTATCTATAGTAATCGTGATCGAAGAGAGGGTCATGCGAATTTTGATGTGTGATTACATTTCATCTACACTGACATATAATGACAGGTATTATCGTAGAGATTTCGTATCTGTCGTCATTTATTTGTTCATATTTTTGATCGAGTCGTAACCTATGATGAATAGTTTATGCAAACTCGAGATGCGGCAAAAAGAGATGGCTTATCTCTGTTACAAAAAATGACTGAGGCTTTACGGATGTAGGCCTATGGAGTATTAGGTGATATGTTCGATGAGTACGTGAGGATAGGTGATAGCACGACCAACGAGCCAATGAAAAAATTTGTAGAAGCAGTGATTTGTGTATTCGGAGAGCAATATTTAAGGGTACCTATCTCTAATGATATTTCAAGGTTATTACGATTGCATGAGCAACGAGAATTTCCTGGAACGCTAGATAGTATTGAATGCATGCATGGGACATGGAAAAATTGCCCTTTTGCATGGAAAGATTATTATTTCGGGCATAATAAGGAAGCAACTATTTCTTTGGAGGCCGTAGCTTCTCTTGATTTGTGGATATGACATTGTTTCTTTGGTCTTCCTGACACTTTAAACGATATTAATGTTCTCGAACGTTCACCTGTGTTCACAGATGTCATTAACTGTTGTGCCAACGCTGTGAATTTTTGTAATGCCCAAAAATTTTGAGAATTTAAAAATAAATATATAACATACGTACAGTATGTATATAAATAAAGCGCGAATAAAAGATGTTAAATATAAACATTATAAAGAGAGTTAGAAGTATATAACGTTACGAATTAAAAATAGTCACGGTTAAAGGTTATAGATTTAATCCAAGAAAATATTTGATTATTAAATCAAATATGACTATGAAATCTGTAGGATAATTAAATGATCGTTGCGACAATAAACATTACGAATAAATAACGTTATAACATTATAACGTCATAAATGGTGTGCTATAGGACTATCGGTTTTAATCCCATAAATAATGGATTATGGCATGGGAGGTGATACTTTCGTATATGAGATAAATCTATCGATACAAATAAATTATCGATGCATTAATATTATGAAATTTAGATAAATAATAGAGTGAACGAGAGATATCGTGAGAAGAAATGGGATATTTTGCAAACGGTACACACTCCCACATGTTTTCCCGCTGCCAGTCGCCCACTCTTCAATCACCTTCCTTCTATCACTGCCACCATCATCTCCTCACCTCATCACCATCAGCCATCACCTCCAGCCACCAACACCAGCCGCGCCGCCACCTCTCCAGCCATCGCACCGCTCATCATGATCATCTTCATCATCTCATCACCACTTCTTCAGCACCATCACCTTCAGCATCATCACGACGCCAATCAAAGACGAAGGACAACAGCAGCCTGAGGGAAGGATCAACATCAGCAGCTCGACTAATGAACATCAACGGATTCGTTCGTGTGATCGTGTGCATTAGGGATCATCGTCAATCGAGGTAACCTAACTCGATCGAGACGTCTCTTTTAATCGTTCACAAGCGCCATTTACATTCTTGCATTTTTGGCACATGCCTGTGCTCTGATTGATGTGTGAGGGATGGAATGCATGCATTGCGGTGATATTTGAAAGTTCCGTAAACGTTGGACGTGCGTTTCCTGCACTTTCAGGGTGCAGAACCATCGTGCCCGCGACCATCCTGAGTCGCGCCCGCGACGGGGGAAAATTCTGCATTTTGGCATAACAGCAGCGTCGAGCCCGCGACCATCCTCAGTCGCGCCCGCGACAGGACCAGGTCACGGCCACGACAGCTTCCTAACTAAGAAATTGATCGACCTCATGCGTCGAACCTTAAACCTAAATGCGTATTTAAGATATATAATCCATACGTATAAAAATATAACATCAAACATGCACATATGATCATGTTTGATATGTGATTGTGGTATTTGAGGTTGAAATGGATTAGAATACACACCAGTATAATATATATACCCTCTCGGAAAATAAACGAAAGCGACCTCTAAACGATTTAATAAACAGAAAACGGGGGTGTAGAACATGGTTACACTATTCATGTGAACAAATGAAAAAGCGAACGAATAAGAAATATCACGTCCTCTAACTGATAAGGTCGACATTGACGTCCCTTGTTGAATCCGTTGGATCGTTGGTCGTTTTTTTTTAATAGTCTTGGTGGCATGGGTTTGAGTCAGTGTACTCCAACGTTATCCTCTGAGTCATCGTCACGGGTGAGAACTAGTTAGGGGACGATGGGCATCCCCCATCCTCTTTGCATGCATGCAGCGGCTTCGATGTCGTTGTGACGGGGCCACGGGTTGCTCTCTGCAGGGAGGCTCAAATTATCTCAATGCTGACATACGGTGCCTTATTGAAACCACACATGAGGTGCAAGGTGACGCACGAAATAGGCAGGTGCGAAAATATAATCTATTGGGTAGCCCGGATGACGATTGACACTTTATCCCTGTACTCTGAGTCGGTCATATCCTTGAAATTATCCTTTTAAGTCAAGTCATGAACCATAAGCAAATGCAAAAAGGAATGACTCTTAAAAGCGATATGAAGGCATATAAAGCAATGCAAAACGATATTGTTTGATATGACGCCCATATTTTCCTATCATATTATAAAAATATTTTAAGGACTTTCGGCGGTCGCCATAGCCGTTAGCGAAAGCCCACTGTAATTGAGATTCATACACTTTAGGTTACTGAGCTTCTTTAACTCACGGTTATGTGTTTCAATTACAGGTATGCCCTCAACTGTACCTGCAGGTTCTTAGTGTGAGCTTGCATGCATGTAGACGATCTCACGTGCTTTCGGATATTAGATGTTTATTTTGTTTAATGTAATATTCGATCTGCATTGTTTCTGCACCAATGTTGTAATTAAAACAGGTATTCGAAATTGTAAGCTATAAATGTGACTACTGTTTACAGTTTCTTGACTTATATATCTCTAAACCCATTTGGTTTATTTGGTCTTGTCACGGATTCGGTCCGTGACGGCATAACGCCCACGTGTCACCCAGTACGGAAGACGGGGCATTACAATTTTATGGTACATAATCATCAATATGACATGGGATATTATCTAGCGGATGATATTTATCGACAATGGGCAACACTAGTAAAAAATATCTCTATGCTACAAAGTAAGAAAGCAAAACATTTCGCAAAAGCACCAAGAATCGACTAGGGAAGATGTTGAGCGTGCATTCCGAGTGCTGCAGGTTCGGTTCAATATAGTTCGTCAACCTTGTTGAGGATAACATGATTGTTGAGGATAAAAGTGACATGTACAAATAGTTAGAGAATGACAATTACTATTTGTTGAAGAGGAATGCGCTCCGATAATTGTCCGTGATGAAAGTAACTATGACTTTCTCCGCTTTATTAAAGGGCGCAAGAAATTGAAAAAAAAAAAACAAACCGCAACATCATTGACTACAGGAAGATTTGGTTGAGCACTTATTAGAGTTGCATGAAAATATTGGTTTGTAAGATTATATGTGTAATACCCCAAAATTTCGTACTTAAACATACGTATATAAAATTTCATTATTTAATAAGAAAAGTACGTACGAATAAGAATAACAAAATATTAACGTTATATCATTCCTTAAAACATATGTAAAGTAAGTACATATAAGCGCATGAATAAATGTAACGAACGAATAAGCAACGTTATAACGTTGTAATGTCATGCGCGACTCTATATTGAACAAATAAATATAACATGCAGATAACGTTACAATGCCGAGTAAGGATAACGAATAAGTAACGTTATAACGTTAAGAATATTGCATGTTAGGGGTACCCAATTTAATCCCAGAAAATTTAGATTAGCAAATGGGGTACGATATTAATATTTTTAAGATGATTAAATAGACACGAACTAATTAACGGAGGATCAATATTACGAAATTGGGATAAATAACAATCTGACGAAAACTTAATGAGGTATTTTACCCCTTCATGCACCAGCAATTCTTCATTTTTCCCGCTGCATCCATATTTTCTTTTCCGCATGCAAAATCATGACAGTGCACGATACGAGTACACTGAAACTTTTCATCATGCTGCTCCTGTAACTCTTATTCACTGCACTCCATCACTCTCTCACATATCCCTGCTCCTCTTCTTCTTTTTTTTTTCCCTGCAACACCAAACACCACCGAACATCTCAAACCGACACCACCGCGCTACCACGACACCACCACCTCTGGCTACCATCACCATCACCGCCAGTGTTTCATCACGATCTTCATCACCATCATCGCAGACCCTCACCATCATCATCAACGTCAACCTCACACAACCAAACTGCCACCATCACCTTACACCGTCTTCGTCCATCATCGCCACCACCAACTCCGGCCACCAACACCAAAACTACCTCGCCCTCATCATCACCACACTATCATCGTCTTCCCCTACTTATCGGAGGGGCCCTGCGTAGCCGACCGTAGCTGTACGCAACCCTTTCGCTCACGATCACCTCTCACCATCATCACCATTCATCAACCACCACAAACCGACGTCTTCACCACTTCCAAAGGACACCGGTGACTGGCAGAGGCCCTTCCATGATGAGAAACAACAGCACCAAACCTCCACTTGACCTCCCCTACGAGCTACCATCAAGAAACGCCTCGTGGAATATTTTCGATAAACTTTTGACGACTTTCCGGTCAAAAATCCGACGGCCAATGGTGACAAGGGTGGTAGAGCAAGGTGAAGTGTCTTGGTGACGATTGGTGTCTTGGGTTTCAAAGTTTGAACAAAAACAAGCTTTACAACGCCTTGTCGAAGCGTTTCAACGATATTCTGATCACTTTTTCGACCATCGGCAGTGATGGCGATGGGGACAGAGCAGTGACGGAAGTCGGATAGCGAGGTGGTGACATTGGGTATTAAAGGTTCTAAGGTTTCTAAATGTTTCTTGAAACCTAAGGCAAACTACGGTTAAACACGCTTTAAAGGTAACCTACCCCCTCTCGATCCGTCTCGTGCTTAACATTTCATCAATATGATGTGTTATGATGATTATGATGAGAAGGATACCGTCAGGAGGGCGATGATATGCTTGTTTGCTTGATTGATGCGTCAAGGCGATAACGTAACTAGGGTTTCGGTAATATATGCATGGGGTGCATGGATTAGGTTATGAGACACTATTTAATGCTAATTATGATAGCAAAATGCCATGAACGTACTTTGTTATATATGTGTATGTTTGGTGTGGTATTACGATGAATTATACTTGATCACGAAGTTTATGTACTAAAAGGGTACTAAATATACCATGGGGGTTCCGGTTGTAATAACAAGCCTTGACATTAGGATCGAGATTGGGGATGATTGTTTTGCATGTTTGATATGTGATGTGGGGTATTGGGATTGAAATTGGTTAGAATACGCACCATTATAACATATATATACCCTATCGGGAAATAAATGAGAACGACTCCTAAATGCTTAAATAAAAATGACACGAGAACGTACGGTTTGGTTTCATTATCTTAGTGATATGAACTAATGAACAACGAATAAAACAATATATATGTGTCCTCGAGTTGGGAAGGAATAGTATTGCGAGTCCCCTTCTTGAATCCGTTGGATCGTTGGTCGTTTTCCTTGAAAATGTTATGAAGGTTGAGCTTGGCGTCTCTTCCTGGGTCTGACGTGATCATTTTTGCATCCGTTGGAATTGTCATGAAGAAGGTCGAACTTGATATCCATTCTTAGATTCATTGGGATCATTTATTGTTTCTTTAATTAAGCCTGAGTGACTGTGAAAACCTTATTTTTTGATTTATTGTCATGGACGAAGAATTAGCTAGGGAGCGATGGATATCCCTCATTCTCTTAGCATACATACGCACGTAAGGTGAAAGACGACGCACGAAACATGCAGGTGCAGAAACATAATCCCATTGAATGCGCACGTAAGGTGTAAGACGACGCACGAACATGTACGTGCGGAAATATGATCTCATTGAATGCGCACATAAGGTGCAAGGCGATGCACGAAACATGCAGGTGCGGAAATATTATCTCATGGGTAGCCCGGCTGACGATTGACGTAATATCTCTGTACTCTGAGTCTGTCATGTCTTTGGAGTTGTCTTTCGAATCGAGTTATGAACTCGGGATAATAAGAATAAAAAGATAGAAAAGATATGAAGACGTACAAATGAAAGTATTATTTGATATGGTGCCAATATTTTATATAAATTACAAAAATATTTTACTGCGACTCATCGATTCGCCATAGTCGGGCGAGTGCCCTACAAACAAAACTCATATATTTTAGGTTATTAAGTTTTATACTCACGGGTTATATTTTTCGTTTGCAGGTAGTTAACAGGTTGATGACCGTGTTCAGTGGAGTGAGGGTTGCATGCATATAGCTACCTCACGTGTTTTTACGAATAATATAATATAAACCTATATTTGGCTCAGTAGAGCATCATGACATGTAACGTAAGGACTTGTAATAAATTTGATCATTGTACCTTATAATTGAGCGGGTGTTCAATACTCGTACCTTATGAAATAAAGTTAGAGTATTTGAAAATGATCCAATGATGATGTATAGGTAATTCCTTGATTTTCTATACCTCTAACCCCGTCCGGGTTTCTTGACCTTCTCACGAAGTGGATCCGTGACGGCATAATGTCCACGCGTCATCAAGGCGTAGAAATCAGGGCGTTACAATATGAAATAATTTAGGTCTTTTATCTATCGTGTTTGGCATAAATGATTCAAAACTATGCATGTTTCAATTATGTACCTATGTTCAATTTAGTTGTTGTCCTGCCCAACGATATTGTTTCAACTATGTACCTGGGTTCAACTATGTCCAGCATGTCTTTTTATTTCTTTTCATTTGCTCTACAAACCGCGTTTCTTCATTCCCTCACAATGAAGAAGGAAAAAATATATAGAGAATTGTAAAGATGTAAATTGAGATAGGGAAACCATTGCATATGTTTCTTTGGGCAAGATCTTACAAACGTGAGGATGAGGATGTAGATAAGAAACCATTGTAAGTGGTCTAAAGAGTCTAATTTTTCATGTATTAATCTTTCCGTCTCAATAAAATTACAACCGATTGACTTATCACGTTAATTTATGTGTATATAAAATTTAGGAAGAATGATTAAGTTGCCCTTTGAATTATATGAGAGAGAGAAATGAGAAAGAGAAAAAAGATAAATGAGATAGTGAGATGAGTTATTATGATATAAAGTAAAAAAATAAATTTTTTTTTGATATTTTTATAGGTAAAAAGCTTTCAAATAAGATAATATTGTAATTTTTATGAGACATAAAAAAAGTGTTATAATTCTATTGGGACAAAGGGAGTAATAAATAAAGCTTGAGAGGTCAGTAAGGTCACTCACGTTATGACCAATTATGCCTTTGAGTGAGTTTTTGGGAATCATCCCTTCCTGTATCGGTTGTAAATGAATGTACTTGTGATTGGAGCAATAAAGTCTTCAAAAAGAAATGTAAACATTAAAAAATAAATAAAATTGAAATAAAATCTCGATTTAGTGATATAGCAAAATTATTGTTGTAGATCGAAAAACAAAAACAATAGCAATTAGATGACTAATCGATACGAAAAGACAACAATTGATATTCATATTGACTTAAAAGGTTCGAATTCTATTCTTTTTGGAATACATCACAAACATTTTCCTTTCGGAGAACAATATGAAGCTCTCAACGTAGATAATATGTAACTAATTTGAGGAATTGTGTTTCCAATCATTCGATTTTTTATTGGAACGGAGCGTCGTCGCTCGATGATTTATTTACCTTATGATATATGAAATTTCTCTTCTCGAGCTTATTATTCATTTGGTATAGTTTGTTCCAAGAAACACCGAACTCCAAAATTCTTCATATCGATATCATGCACATTTCAACTTACAGACTTTAGGTATTATATATCGAATCGAATGAGAGAATCACAATTCAATTGACAGATTCGTGGTATTACATATCAAATTGGATGAGAGAATCAAGGGATCTCGACTTTCATCATGCTTTAGTGTTTTACAGGAGTTGCAAGAGCACCAGCGGCAGTGGCATGTAGGAGAGCAGCAGTGGCAGCCACCATGACAGGAGTAGCAACGGTTGTGGTGGTTGTGGTGATAGCAATAACAAGGGCAACGAGCCTCCCAACTTCGAACAGCTACGGATATGTGCACATCTTGCACCTGCACACAGCCTTCTTGTGTCCGCGACCACGAGCCTTCTTTTCTCGACCTTCTTTCTTACCCTCAACTTTCTCAAAAACACTCTTCCTCCATCACGATCATCATCGACTCCTTCTCCATCTTCATAGAAAACAGGAGTCCACACATCAATTATCCACAACACATTACACAAAATCAACCAAACTTATCCCTATGCAAAATCAAACCTAACAGATCCACCAAAAAAACAACAATGTAGATCAAAATCCACAAATCATTTATCGACAACTGAGGCATAATTTTTTATCTTTTTTTTTTGTGATATTCAATAAACACTAAGAATAAGCGACAAACTATTTTTTAAGAAAATCTTCACTGCACTCATCATGTCATAGGTTCAACTTCTTACCTCACCTTACTCAAACGCTAACATCAACGGCAACAATGTCCCTTTCGCAACATCATACTATTGACAAAATCTTTTTTTTTCCCCCACCTTCAGTCTCGTACATAAACCAAATTCATCGACCCCCATATCAGTCATAACACAAAACAATGTGATGAAACCTAAACGTGGATCAGACAAAATGCAATCCAAATGAAAAGTAATCGTTTTACTATGAGTTCAGTAATTTCCACTCGACTTTTGAACTAGATACTCAAAGAGCCAACTATATTTGTTTGCACCAATACACAACAATCGAAGCATTCTCAACACAATCGATTTATAACACAATAATTTATGACACAACGATTTATAACTAACATCAGGCACAACATAATCTCATACTCTCAACACTACTATGAACACAATTGAACCCTCAAATTTCATAATATAAAAACAATGTAACTGTTACATTTAAAAATCAAAGCAAATCATAAACACAATCGAGCCCTCAGTTTTCATAATCGAAACATACTAAACACAATCGAAGCATAAACTGCCAACTCATATGCTCACTATAGACACAATCAAACTATAAATTTCATTGATTCATAACAACATCACACACAACACAATCGTACTCTATCAACAACAAATACGTTAATACGGAAAAGATTATTATAATATGCTCCATCTCTCTCAACATCATCGTAATATATATCAACACTGTCACGAACCTTCACAACAAAAAGAACAAGCACAACAAAAACTCTTGGATTTATTGTGTGTTTTGAGTAAGTTTGATCGTATTTTAATATGGGTCAATGACTCCGGATTGGAGTGACTTTGAGTTTAATGCAATCTATATTCATTGGAGGTGAACGTGATATAATTATTTTCTCAAAACTCATAAAGAGTGAATGAGAAATTGATACTCAAAATGTGATGTTTAATCCATTGAATATGGTTGGATGTAGCAAAAGTTGCTAAAATCACATGGAAGATTGTGTTGGTGGAAGGGTAGTTTATAAGTGAGAATGTGAGGATAAGGGTTGGGTCCCTTGGAGGTACCTAATTTTGTGTGTGGGAGAGGACCTAGGTTTGTCTTGGTTAACACAGGCGCGCGCGTCGGATCGGACCGGGTCACGGTCGCGGGCCGTTGGGTTTGTTGGGCCTGTTGGCGCGAATGGGACCTATAGTTCATACAATTGGGCTCTACTGTTATTTGGGCCGCTAGACCAGGCCCAAAACTCATTCCCTCACTTTTCTTTTTGTTCTACAATAGAACGCGCCAAGAGGCATCTCTCCCCGCCATCCTCTATAAAAGCATCACCAAAACCTACGAAATATACACTCTGAATTCCTTTGACTCTTCCTTTCTTTTATGCACAAAAAAAGAGTGTATCGATGTGTTTTTGTGTTCTCTTATTCTTCCTTTTGCGGATGAGCGAATCAACGTGCGTTACATCTTGCGTTCTTCTTCTTCTATCTTTACAGAAACATTCAAGGCACCAAAGATATGAATGGTGTATGATCAAGTAGTCCAAGTTGATCATATGCGTTTGTCGTTGTATCTTGGGGACTGATTGTCATAGTCTGTGTGCATAGAACGGGACAAATCGGTCTTAAGGAAAGAGTTTTCACTCGTCTCGACAATCTGTTCGCTCCCTCTTTCCTTCACCATTTCTTAATTATAATCAAACTCACAACAAAAACCATCAAAACCTAAAAAATCCAATAGATCGAGTCATATGAAATTCAAATTTCAACTCTTAAAAAGAAAATGAGGAACTGTCGATTAAAGAATCGATATAACGACGAAGAGAGAGTAAAAGAGAAATGAATCACCATTGTTGTCACAAGTGGTTTGTTAAGACAGAGAGAGGAGAGAGAGAGAGCGAGGTGATGGAAATGGGAAGAGAGATGAGTGTTAATTCTGTCAACACCACACACAACATAATCGTAGTTCATTAACAACAAATGTGCTAATTCGGAGAAAATTATTACAATGTGGTTCATCTCTCTTCAAATCCTTGCAATATAAGCATCATCGTGAATCTTTACAAACAAAACAAAAAAACACAACAAAAACAACCATCAAAACCTAAAAAACCAATAGATCGAGACATGTGAAGTTCAAAATTCAACTCTAAAAATAGAATGAGGTATTCATTAAGAGAGTTGCACAAAGATAAGAAAAGAGAAAAAAGATAGATTCGTAAATGTTTTGGTAGTTAAGAGGGTTGAATGTTTAACATTGGATGTAGATTAAATAGATAATATAAATATTTCTTTTCTATAATTAGATATAAATAAATTAAAAGTCCTGAATGCATGATCAATCAAATTTGGTACCAAAGAAAAAATAGATTTTGGTATCAAGAAACTTAAAACGAAATTCATATTTATAATTGATCTGTAACACTCGCCTTTGTTCCTATTTTCATCACCTCTCTTTGTTTCCCGTTTCACTCTCAACAAACCATCTGCAACAACAATGATGATTCATCTCTCTTTGGCTCTCTCTTCTCCGTTGCTTCGATTCTTTAATGGACAAATGACATAACAAATAGAAATTTTAAAATTGAGTTTTTGGATCGGTTTCATCATTTGGTCATTCGTAAGAATATGTTCAATGTGATTGCTAAATTGTATTTGGTTTTTCATGTTTAATTTAGGTATCTATTTAATATATGTGTTAAATATATCATCTCAAATTTTTGGTTTTATACTAGTATAATAAATTTACAAAGACTTCAATATCATTAAAAGACAATAACTTTTTAAATTCATCAAAAAATAACATAAAATTTGAATTCCCCAGCTTTGTCTAAAACCTCCCATGCAGCAGCACCACCAGTTCCATCAGCAATCCCAAACACAGCCACAAGCACACTCTCAATCTCCCTCTCGCTGCCACAATAGAATAGATGCGGATATTTGTGTAGTTTGCAACTATATGTTGTTTTCGTTGTGTAGCGTCTCCCCGTGGTAACCTTGTCTCTCATATACATACGTCTCAACACATCCTCCTCATCAGCCACCTACACAGCAAATTTATCCACCCCAAATAATTCGTAGTATTTCAAACTTTAAACTCGGATAAAAAATAAATTATACACAGAGTCGCACACTATCAACAACATCATCACATCTTAACACAATATTGCACGCTATCAACAACCTCATCATATACAATATAATCATATATTTTAAACAGCTAATTGTTAAAGTCTTAAAAAAATATTAGCATTTGCTCGATCTCTCTCCGTCTCATTGCAATACCTCGAACATTCACAATAAAAACAACAAACACCATAAAAACAACATCAATCACACTATCCACAATCCAAAAATATCAATCATATTGTCCACAATCCAAACCAAATCTATTTGCTCGATTCTAATTCGAACATGGAACATCTCAACATCGATCACAAATCAACACCATCACTTCTAGTTCGAACACAATACACAGAATCGAAATATAACGACAACAATCACAACGGCAACACTATCATATACACGGATTCTAAGCATCAAATCTCAAACTTCATCAACACAATCAAATACACGAAATCGAAACATCAAAACTCAAAATCAATCAGCACAATCAAATACAAATATCAAAACTTAAAATCACTACACAATCATTATGTCAAATGTCGAAAATTGCTATTACAAAACTATTCATGCGTGATACCTCAAAACCATCACTAAATATAAAAATATCATCATCACATATATACAATACAATATTGCACGCTATCAACAACATCATCACATACAATACAAACACACATCATCAACAACAAATGGTTAAATTCTGTAAAAAAAAATATTACCATTTGCTCGATTTCTCTACGCCTCATCGCAATACCTCGAACCTTCACAACAAAAACAACAAACACAATAAAAACAACATCAATCACACTGTCCACAATCCAAAAAATCGATCACATTATGCACAATCCAAAGCAAATAATCTGCTCGTTTTTAATTTCAAATCTAATCTATTCCCTCATTTTTAGTTTGAACAAAATACACAGAATCGAAACATAATGACAATAATCGATAACAATATAATATACACGAAATTGAAACATTAAAACTCATGATAACAAAATTATTCATGCGTCATACCTGAAGGTTTTGGTCTTAACGTATGAGCAGCCATCACTAAATAGTTTATGCGATAACAAAATATCATCACCGACGGCCAACCAACCTTGGTGGCCAACCAAATTAAAATTTTCACATATCTGTACATGGTTGGATTCGAATCCATGACTTCTCTATTATAAATTTCATTGAAAATCATTGAGGCAAGTTGGATTTTGTGTTTTGATTTTATTATCAAAATATTTATTATCATTAGATTTATGAAATTTGATGATATCATACTTCCAAATAATAAATCGATTTTTAACTGTTCTTGTATCATATAAAATATTTTGAAAACGATTTTTATTTATTAATACTAAGAACTAACTTATAAAAAAATAAGATATTTATTAAGTCATCATAAGAGATTTAGAATTATGTGACGGAAATCGAAAGCTATCACCAATACTTATCTTCTGTGACGATAAAAACAATCACAAAACATAACTATGTTTTGACGCCAAAACATTTCTTAACCCTCTAAGAAATTAACGTATATGACGATATTATCCATAAACAAATGACTTTTGGTGATGATTTTTTGTTCTATCATAAAAAAATATCGTTTTGATGACGGTTTTGCATATCCATCACAAAGACAGCATCCCGTGATGGCTTTGCAAATCCATTACCCCCATCCGTCACATATACGTATTTTTCTTACCGACGAACGTAGCGTCTCTTGCTCCATCAGCTCTCTCACCGTCATCACAACATCATAAAATCATCACGCATCTTCACAACAAAAATAACAACTATCAAAACCTAGAAAATCTAATAGATCTGAGACATTTGAAGAACGACGAAGTGAGAGGCAAGGAGAATAGAACCACCATTGCTGTTAAAATAGTTGTTGAGAGAGAGAGAGAAGAGAATGAGTAAGGTGGTGAAAATGACAACAGAGACGAGTGTTAAAGTTATTTATCGTGGGAATGTAACCATGGTTAAATATTTAACTATGGTTTTAAACCTAGACCATGATGTCTTGCATAGCAAGGTGACCAGTGTCAGTTGATTATTTTATTTGTGTTATCCTTGTATGTTTAGCAAATAAGAAATGAAAAGCATTGCTACCACTTGTGTACCTGTGATCTAGTAACTAATGTAGAAGAGCAACAGATTGTACCGAGTTGTTGTTTTTCCCTTTTGTTTTCTCACGTTTTTACCAGTTATATATGCAAGAGCATCTGAAGGACACCACGACGTATGAACTACGTCGAACGAGCGATGTGGGATGAGCTGTCGGGCAAGCGATAGCACGAGTGGGTCGCGTAATCCGCGTCGAGCGAGCGGTCGGACGATCCGCGTCGAGCGAGCTGCGTCCATGTCGAACGCAACCGAGGGAAGTTGAAACTCCTCCTGGAAATTATTCAAGAAACGTTGCGTTTGACTTTAAGGTCGTTCAACGATGGTTCGTGCAGCGCTATGATCTAACAAAATTGCGTTTACTTTTGCTTTACGTGGTGTCTTTGGAACGTTGCTGTTACATTATGGGGTGGTACACATTGAGTACGTGGGAACATATGGAATGGTTTATAAATTAGAGAGATTCTCCTCCTATTGAACTAGTCTTTTGGGATTTGCCTCTTCTCTTAGGCTTTGGGCCTAACAGTAGCTCTCGTTCAACGCTTCGTTCATGAGACATTACATTGTTCGGCATGAGACATTATGTTGTTCGACTTGGCCTTCGTCTAGCGGCAACTCAGATGGCTGGCAATGAGGACTATGATCTCCAAGAGGCCTACGACCCTTTGTATAAAATCTTTCAAGTGACAACGTCATCAAACATAAATTGTATGCTCCTTCTAGTAAATGTTCACTTTGAATGTGAAGTCTGGACTTCGCATAGGCCCCAGCGTGGAGTGCACTAATCCTGTCAATTGCGCAGCCATGATCAGAGAAAATGCATAAAACAATATGGGGACTTCGCAGGAACCATCACCGAGTAACAATGGCACTTGAGACAATGCTCCTAAATCTAAAGACACTTAGCTAACATGAATGCTATCACCTTCTAAAACGAAGCCAGGAGTGGTCCGAGAGCACCAGTCTGTTTTTGAAGTAAAATGGGCCGAAATGTTGGGACAATCGGTCGATAACAACTCCGGCAAGTTCCTTATGAATACGTATGGATCAAAGTCGTCAAACTCCTGATATTCATCCTCATCCACGCACACATCATCCTTATGAATACATATGGCCGAAACTTCAGATAGGCTTGCTTCATTAGTAGTCTCTGCATGATATTCACATCAAATGCTCATCAAATCAAGTTTGTAAACGAAACCATTTTCATTCTTGATCTGGAGCAACTCGCTTTAATGCTTCGATAGATGAAACATTGTAACTCTCTCCGTCTAATATAGATATCACGTTTTGATCGTCCATATTTATGGATATGAAATTTGATTTATGTTACAAAATAATCAAATATTATTTTTTTTAAATTTATATGACCCATTGATTATAGTTTAAGCTATATATCGTTCAGACAACATTGTCATCTTGTTACAACATCAAATATGCTACTGGTTACACTCATCTATCCGCGAATTCACACTCATGAATTCCTTGTCGAATCCTCTTCACCCTCAATCACAGCTTCTTTCTCTAACACCACCCATGGCAAATATATCAATCAGTCGATCACATTCACTTTCAATTCCTCTCATTTCCTCTCCCAAATCCCAAACCCATCAGCTTCTCACAAAACCCTAACCCAAAATCTCGTCATAATCCCCTCAAAACCCTCAACATGTACCATCACATCGAGATCAACAACACCCACTTCAAATCCAACAACATACAGTGGATGGGACGATCCAATCCCTCAATTCGAGCCAAAAAAAGAACTGGGTAATTCGAATCATGTTATAAGATTGCTTATTTCGATGGGATTCGATGATGTGTGAAGTACTTGTATGTGTATGCGTTAGGGTTCCTATGTGCCGTGGCGGTTTCAAGGATTCGGGTTTCTTCGATCGTTGTTTTTCCGGCTTGTGTTGTTGTTTTCGGGATTGGGTTTTCGTTTGGGTACTTGAATGGAGGACCTGTGAAGGGAATGGGAGTGTTTGGGGGCAAGAGGAAGGGGAGGAGGGGAGTTCTAAGGTTTTGGATAGGGTCTTTGAGGGGTTGGAGGAGAGGGTTGGTGAGTTGAGGAGTGATATCAAGAGGGTTATTGAGAGTGGGAGTGTTGGAGTGGATGAGTTGGAGGGGTTTGTGAGTGCTGTGGAGGCGATTGAGGCGTGTTCTTCGATGGTAGGAATGTCGTGGATGATTGCATTCGCGGTTTAGGAGCTGAGGATGGAGAATCACATAGGGGTTCGGATCAGAAATCAAATAGGCGGAAGAAGGAGAATGTGCAGAACGGGTTTGATTTGTTTATGTTTGTCTCTAGTTTCATGGGAAAGGATGCAAATGGCTCGAAGTCGAGTAAAAAGAATGGTACTGTCAGTAGTGAGGGAAAGGATGCAATTCGTCGATCCCAAGAGAATTTGTTGGGATCCATAGTAGAGGAAGGACGATCAAATCTGAAGACCACTAGCAATGCTGGGACAATGAATATAGAAGAGCCATGTGGTTCTGCTAGCTATCGATTTTTGAATCAGGATGCAAGGTCAAGATCAGTAGATAGAGGTGAAGAAATAAGAAAACTGTTGGATTATGTGAAAACAAATGCTTTTGAGCAGAGTGTGAGGAGAAGAAGAATTATAGATGATGAAGAGTTTGAAGACCAAGTTAGTAATAGGTTTAGATTCGTAGAAAAACAACAGTCAACCTTTAAGACTACAGAATATAACGAAAGGATAGGCCGATCATCTCGACTAGATAGCTTGGACTCGAACTTTAGCCTTCAACATTTGGAAATGGAAACTTCCTTTACACGTGGACAGATCAAGAGAAATTCCGATGAAGCTTACAAGTCTTTTCACGATACGAAAATGACTGGGAGCATAAGCGACGAAGCAGATTGCAGAGGTGATGAGATGGTGAATGATCTACACTCAAGTCATTATCGATATGGTGCTGGTTCAGGTTCAGGTTCATCATCTACGTTTTCAGGTGATCTAATGTTTGATAGATATCTGACAGAAGCCAATGGTCTTCTAAAAGGAGCCAAGGAATGTTTAAAGGTCAGGGAAGATGAATTCCAGGCCGAGAAAATGCTACTCGATTGTGCTGAATTACTCACAAAAGCTATTGCTATGAAACCAATGAGTTTATTGGCAATGGGCCTTTTGGGCAATACATATCTTCTTCACGGAGAGCTGAAATTGCGGATTAGCCGTGAGCTTAGAAGTCTTCTTATTAGAAGAGAAAATTTCAGTCTGGGCAGACAGAGCGTTATACTTGATGAACTCGAGTATCCATTGCCTAGTAGGGATAGAGTCGCTACTCTTCTTGTTGACGTTTGTCAAGAGTGCGAAGATCTTCTCGTTGAAGCTGGGAGACGGTACAGAACAGCCCTGTCTATTGACGGAAACGATATGAGAGCCTTGTACAATTGGGGTCTTGCTCTTTCTTTTCGTGCGCAACTAATTGCCGATATTGGACCTGTGAGTACCATATTTGAGCACCTGTTCTTGCTTTCATCTAAAGAATCTTCTTTTAAGTGCATTATAGTCTCTGTCGAGAGATCTAACGCCACACGTTGTGATTTCAGAAAGCTGCTGTTGATGCTGATAAACTATTCCTGGCTGCGATCGATAAATTTGATGCCATGATGGCAAGAAGCAGCGTCTATGTGCCCGATTTTAGGTGCAACTCTAGCTTCATAAAAGCATTGTGCTTACAACCATTGCCGTTTGCTTTATTACGATATATTTGGTCCCTTGTTAGTTTAGTAACTATTGCATAATGGCAATGCAGCTTTGTTTAGATGGGGCATGGCCTTACAGCAAAGGTCGCGACTCAGACCACATAGCATTACATCCAAGATGAAACTCTTACAGCAGGCGAAGAGACTGTACGAGGACGCTATTGACATGGGTTCGGACAATCTTCTGGTGAAGGAAGCACTTTCATCTTGTGTATATGAGCTCGACTCCAGACGCAAATAGATTATGTCACCTTCATCATCTGTTTGGCCACAACATCACGATTTATGATAAACTAGTGTGTCATCCGTACGAGGTGTGAAGAATGTCTTAATCTTACACTAAAAAAAACTTGTTTTAGCTACAGAAAAATTCCGTCGCTAAAATATATTACCGACGGATTGTTTCCGTCGCTAAAAACCTTGTCGCTAATGTAGAAATCAGCGACGGATTCGTCGCAAAAATGATAAAATTCAGCGACGGATTGACTTTTCTGTCGCAAAAATCAATTTTTCGGGATGCACAATATTAGTTATGGAATTCCGTAGCTAAAATTATTTCAAATTTAGAATTTAACGACGGATTCTGTCGCTAAATTCTTTGTTAGAAGTATTTCATTTTAGCGACGGAAATCCGTAACTATTTTTGATTTTTGATTAAAAAAAATAAATTAAAATTATAAAAACTTGAATAAATACATCAACAATCGATAAAATGACTCAATAATCTCATCAGTAATATACATAATCCTAAAAAAACGAAATACATTAATTTTTTGTATTTACAAAGCCATCAATCAGGTAATCGAATATCCCGTTGCTCTGGAGCCCCAGAGTCATCGTCTGGAGGCGGTCTTGATGAAGGAAATGGTCGGCCGGTCTCAGTCTGACAAGTGGACGGATCCTCGCCCATCCTCCTGAAGAGGATGTCCAGTTGCTGATCCATCCTCGCTTGAGTCTGACGAAGGGTCTGTATTTCTTCCTTCAGCTTGAAGTAATCCTCTGGAATCCCCGTGTTAGATACAGAACGAGATCTAGAGACGGCGCTGAGGACGAACCGTGGATATAGCTGGCTCGCAGCTGAGCCAATGCCGTAGACCCTCCCATTGTCGATGCGGGACACCTCCAGGAATGCTCGATCAGTCATGGCCTGAGACTGTGTCTGCGCAGCCTCGGGATCTATCGACTCATCCATCTACGACTCAGGTATCCGACTGAGCCGCTCAAAGTATGAATCCTGTAAACAATACATGAGTGTTAGTCTTCTATCCAACGAATAAGATCAGAATTAATAATTTTAAAAAAAGGCTCAAGTAATACACTTACCCGAAGCTGCGAAGCAGGCTTGTCTACTAAAGAAATGTCCGCGATGGACTTCCCCGCCTGAATGGTCTCCACCACTCCCGGAGCATCAGACTTCTTGTGAGTTTGAATGAAAAGTTCGGGGGATGTGACCTTCCTCTTCAGCGTCGTTTCCTGTTTAAAACAATATACAAAATAAATTCCTCATAGGAATTAATATAATTCCTATAAACCTAATTAATAAATTAAAAGGATTTCACTTTAACTAAAATTTAAGTCGAAACTTATCATTCTCTTGCCAATGACAACGGACGACACACTGCCCTGAGCGTGTGTCGCGGTCGCCTTGGCTCTGTTCTCGATGCCGAGCGATGAGTATTTCAGAAACTCATCGCTCGTAAGCTGCGTCTCCAGCAACAAATCATCCGTCCCCCGAGTTATGATGCCCTTGTAGAACGTGTTCATAGTTTACAAATCAGTCTGTTTATGAGTTTTATCATATGAAAATACAACAAAATTATGTCATGTTTTCTCAAAGTCCTAAAAAGATTACAATTTTTTGATCGAATACGAATGAGGATAAAAGTTTTGATCGATGTTACGGAACGAATTTTTTTTAAATAAATATTATTATGTATTATAATCGAATATCAATAAAAAAATTAAATCGTGTCATTAATATCAATAATAGTTCTTCTCAAATTATACATTAAATAATATAATTAAAAAAACATTATAAATTATATAATATATGACAAAGTGTTTCACGATGATTCAACAACTTCAACCAAAATTCGCACGGACCAAATATTTAATCATCATATCTCATCTCCAACGGCAGAACCTCACCGCAGTCTCACCAAACCGAACTCATTCGTCCAAATTTCCCCCAAATCGACCTATCAAATTAGGGTTAGGGTTTCGATCATACTCGAAATCGAGCGAGCTTCAATGGCGGACGACGAATCCAACCACCACCACAGCACAACCGACGATCGAACCAAATCCTCGCCGCGTGACGGCAGATCATCTCGCCACAAGGTGTTACATTTCACTCCAATCTCATTTTCATTCGTACTTTTCCTTCGATAAATCTGACATTATTTGTTGTGCTATAAGTGATTTTTGCTGTATTTGATTCGAGCTAGTAGAGGAATTCTAGGATTTCTGTGTTGGTTTGACATTCTGTGTTGTCGATTTGTGGCCTGTTTGCGACTTGAGTCCATGATTGAGAGTGATTGTTGAATGTTCTGATTTGCTGTTTTTGATTCGTGACTTTTTTGCGCGATTCGTGATTTTTGCTGTTTTTTTTATGAGCAAGTAGAGGAATTTATATTGTTGTGATATGCTGTACTGTTGAATTTAGTCTGTTTGTGACTTGAGTTCATGTTTGTGTGTGAATGTTGAGTATCGAGTGTTGAATGCTGAATGTTGAATTTTGAATGTTGAAGGATCTGTGTGTGTAGTTTGATGTTTAGTTTTGTCTGAGTTGTGGAATTTTATGTTGAATCTAGTCTGTTTGTGACTTGAGTTCATGATCTGTGTAATTGTTGGATGAATGTTGAAGGATTGTGATTTGCTGTTTTTGTTTGGAGCAAGTACAGGAATTCGTGGATATTTTTGTTGTTTTGGCATGCTGTGTTGTTGATTAGTAGTCTATTTGTGACTTCAGTTCATGATTGTGTGTGGTTATTCAATGTTGAAGAATCTGTGTTTGTAGTCTATTTGTATTAGTTTTGTCTGACTTGTGTTGCTTGGGTTTAGCATGAGTATAGTGGAGATCGCGAGAACTCGAGAAGTGATGGGCGAGATCGTCATCGGGAGTATGGTAGAGAAAGGGAAAGGGAAAGGGGAAGGGGAAGGGATCATCGTGAGAGGGGATACGATGATAGAGAGGGAGGGAAGGAGAAGAGATAGAGATGGCGAGGGTTTTGGTAGCCATGATTATGACAGGTATTTTAATCTTCTGTTTCTTTTATCATGCAAATGCGGCTCTGTTTCTCGAATTGTTGGTATTTCATGCAGAATTTTGATTTTTTGAGTAGTTGTGTATTTGAAATTCCCTTTTTGCAGGCATCAAGATAGAGAGAGTGGATATAGGGGAAGAAGGCGTTCTCTTTCAAGAGAAAGAATTAGAGATCAGCCTAGGAAAACTTCTCGGTCACCACCTCGTCCAAGAAGGTGAGTTTCTAACTAGGGTGTGCTGAACAGGTAGAGAGAAGAGTGTTGATTTTCAAGACTGAAGTTGTCTGCACGAGAACATTTTGAGGCACATTTCAACTAGGAACATGCTTTTTTTTATTTTATTATGTTAGACAAAGTATGTGCTCTAGATGAAATGTTGAATTAGATACAGTATTTGTTTTGCATCAACAACGATGTGGCATTTAGCATAATGTTTACTTTCGTCCCCTGGTTAGTTTACAGTGTTGTTTTCTTATATGAAACCCGGAAAGTAGGATTTCAATGGTTGGCCCTGTGAGCCAGACCAGAGAAGGAAATGCTTTTATTTTGTAGTTTTCCCTTTCTTCTTCGCATTCTTGCTTCTAGGAGGCACCTGTCAATAATTCCTAGGCATATTGTTGAATAAGTTTCCATATCGCATGGTGTTGCATGGACTTGCGTCTGGTTGGCCCTATTTATCCTGAAAAAAATAAAATAAAGTAAATGCACATCGAAATGGAACTGAAAGGTTGGAAGGTTAGTTGGTTGTCAGTATAAGATTTTGCTCTACTGCTTTATGTGAGATGCTCACGTCAATTTCCAGAATCCCATCTAGTGCCATACTGCCATTGACTGTCTAGAGATGGATAATCACTAGGAGTTGTATGGATGTGATTCTGCAAATTATGTAGCTACCTGGCTTGAAGCATTTCAATTTGCGAGTTAGCTGAATGAGTGTCCATGGCTAGCTCTATGATATACTGCATATTCTAAATGTTTAGCCCTTCTACTTGAGGTGTGTTCATGTATAGCTGGATTTAGTGGATTTTCATGCTTTAGTTTGTTCTCATCTTACCTTGTAGTGTTGTCTGATCAAAATGCCTGCATCTTGTTCTGTTTCAATTTATTTTTTTCTCTAATTCTTATATTCCTGCAGCAGGCGCTCTACTGGTTTTGACATGG
The DNA here is from genome assembly GCA_035668315.1 of Drosera spatulata. NCBI lineage: Eukaryota > Viridiplantae > Streptophyta > Magnoliopsida > Caryophyllales > Droseraceae > Drosera > Drosera spatulata. Next base: position 27,517 of record JAOVYX010015235.1, read on the forward strand.
GGCCACCTTCAGCCAACATGATGTCTAATGTTTCCACAGCAGCGATGTGTGAGTCTCATTTGATATGCAGAATAAACCACTTCAGAAATTTTGATATATGACATTAGGTTTGGCGGTAGTTTTATTCACGATTTCATTCTGTCATTGCTCTATCCTAAATTTTGGACTGAAACTGAAAATGGTTTTTCTGTTGGTTGTTATCTGTGGTGATTTGTGTTGTCTTATGCTTATTTTGGGTAAGAAGGCCATCTATGGGTTACTAGATCAACTGTCTGCCCATGAGCATGAGCATTGTAGATACTATATTCCACAGAAATGGAGGTGAGGCTCAACTCCAACAGAGTCATGCTAATATTGACTAGCATCACCTTCAATGGGTTTTGTCTTGTCATTTGTTAGAATACTCTTATTATCAAAGGGATGAGGCAAGTTATTGCTTTTATCTCATCAGTGAGTGGCTTATTAATGAACATTTTTATTGACACTTCTTTTTTAGCCATAAAAAATACAGCTTGGTTATTTCAATGACAAAGTTGGATTTATTTTTCCCTTCCACTTGTATATGCAGCACAATTAGCTGGCGTTCCACAAGCAATGCCAGCAGCGGCACAAAATGCACTTCAACTAGGAATGGCACAGGTGTGCTTGAATGTCTTCAAGCTGCTTCCTTCTTCGATTTCCTATATTTTGTTAATGTACAGAACTGACATTTTTCCCGGATAAGCAGTTAGGAGCTCATGCTTTTATGCCAGCCCAGGCTATGACTCAACAGGTCAGTACTCACTACGATTTCGCTCATAATGCATGGGTTTAGATCTTATCTAATATGATCTGGCATGATGGCATCAACAGCATCCTCCAACTTGATCCAACCTGTGATTTTTTGTTTGTAGGTCACTAGGCATGCACAACGAGTATATGTTGGTGGACTTCCACCTCTGGCTAATGAGCAGGTTCTGCCTCAACTGATTTATGAGAATTTTTAATCTTGCTATTTTCATTGAGACATTGTCCATCGTTTCTCCAAGACTCGATTCTTTTTTTTTCCTCCCATTTCATCTACGCAATACTTATCTTAGTTTGTCTAAATTTGCATTAATTTTGGCATTGGAAATATGTCCTGTAGTTCAAGTTTCAGCTATTGCTCCTCATTTGAAA
>JAOVYX010015236.1:0-28664 GCA_035668315.1 Drosera spatulata
ACTCAAAATATTGAGAATCTCACAATAAGGGATAGAGATAATAATCTCTAAAACAAATCGCTTAAACCCTCAATATAATTTTGTGTGTATAGGTGAATAGTGACTTCTCTCAAAATCTCCCAAAAGGCACCCGAGGACTCCTTTGCCACTTGGTTCCTCCTTTCCCCAATTCTTCTTTCTCTCTTTGCTCTCTTCCCCTACGTCTCCCTCAGGTTTCCTTCTCTCTTTTTGGATTTTGGCTATCTGTCTCCAAATCTCTCTGGCCTGTATTTATAGCAAAGAAAGAAGAGACGTGCAAAACGTCCTCTGCCAGATAAAGACGAAGGCGGCTGGACGAAGTCAAAGGCGGCGGCGGTTGGTCAAAGGCGGTTTGAGTCACCATTAACAAGTTATAGTCTGTACTTACCAGTTTGAGTAAATATTGCAGTGTTAATACCAATCAAATTTCCCTTGGAATCTAGAAGGGGACCTCCACTGTAACCATCAAATGCAAATAACCAGCAGTTATGCCAAGGAATTGCAGATGCTTCATGGGAAAAAATAGAAATTCTTAAAGATAACATGGAAAACAAAAAACAGAGATTACTAGAGTGTACCACCAGAAGGCAAATGAAAAGAAAGAAGCAGAAGAGTTTCAAACTTTCAGATGAAAGCAGTGGTGACAAAAAAAAACATCCAAAAAAGCTCATTGGACTGACTTTTTATGAAATACGACACAGAATAGAACCTAAATCACTTAAATTAAGTAATTTTATTGTAGTCAAGCGGGGAGTAAAGACCTGTTCCCTGGATTGATCGCAGCATCTGTTTGAATTCCACCACCAATGGTGACTCCAGTTTGACTGAATATGTCACGGTTTTGTTGAAGTTAACAACACCAATTCAAGCCCAAGAAACATGGTTCAAGAAGAGTAAGTCAAAGGAGGAGCCTAATTCTAGAGTTTGGTCTCTCTAGAAGTTTCTCACCTCCTCCACCGCATACTATTTCTAGAAACTTCCACCAACATCCATCTCCAATCTCTTATAGATCTCTCCCATATTCTATACCCTTCCTACCACAAGTATAAATAGGACTCCAAGGCCTCCTCACTTGGCATCAAGCAAACAAGTTATCCACCAAACAAGAGTCTCCTACCACAATCACAAGAGTCTTCAAGAGTGTGTTGTGTCCAATTTGTGTAGTGTGTCATTCAGTTGTTAGGTGTTGAGGAGTGAGTTGTGTAGTGAAGTACTAAGTATGCAAAGTTGTGTTGTAATACTTTGTGTGTTACATCAATAACGATTTATTATTCATACTCATATCCTCTACATTTCTCTACAAGTGGTATCAGAGCCGAGGTTGCTAACTTGGTGGAAGATCGTCGATCCAATTAGTTAGAAACCAAGGAGTCATGACGGATCTATCGAACACAACCGGAGGCGTGGAGAAGGTCAATGACAACAACTATAGTTATTGGAGTATATGCATCGAGTTCTATTTGTAAGGACAAGATCTCTGGGAGATTGTTAGTGGTAATGAGACCACACCACCCTCTACAGAGAATGTCGATACATATAGGAAGTGAAAGATCAAAGTTGGGAAGGCTATGTATGTACTCAAGATAACCATTGAGAAGGAGTTAATTCAGCACATACGTGAAGTAGATACTCCAAAAAAGATATGGGACACGTTCAAGTCACTCTTCTCGCAGAAGTATGATGCCCGACTCCAACTCTTGGAGAATGAGTTGATGTTTACAAAACAAGGAGGTATGTCTATCAACCAATACTTCACAAAAGTAAGAAATTTATGTCGGGACATATCTCAATTAGATTCAGAGTCCAAAATTAGTGAGTCCAGGATGAGAAGGATCATCATCCATGGACTGAGGCCAAAATATGCCGCATTTGTTACGGCAGTACAAGGATGGCCTACTCCACCATCCATCACGGATTTGGAGAGTTTGTTGGCCAATTAAGAGACTCTAGTTAAACAAATATCGGGTGTTTCCATAAAGAGTGAAGAGAAAGCAGTCTTTAGTGAGAAACAGAGGAGTAACGTAAGGAGACATCAACAGAAGAATAAACATTCAGGAGGAGCAAAGCAAGCTCAAGATAAAGAAGAGCAGTCACAAAAAGACACGCACAAGAAAAATTTTGCGTGTTATAACTGTGGTAAGAAAGGCCACATAGCACGAGACAACTGGTTTAAGAAGAAGGACGTAGAAGGAAACGTCGTGAGTCGCACCCACCATGATACCACGAATGAGAAAGAATGGGATGTCTATGCATCCAATGCAAAGGAGGTTGCCCTTTTAGCACACTTAAGCCCAGAAATGATAAGCTTTAATAAGGATCGGATTGTTGATTCGGACTCCTCTAACTGTATGGGTAGGAATAAGAAGACGCCGCAAAAGATTACCAAGCTTAAGGGAAAAGAAAAGGAGATGCGATTGCAGAATGCCTATCATGAGACAGGTAAGAAGAGACATCTTGTCTCCGTATCCTAACTCACATTATGTGGGAACTATGTGATGTTTGAACCACAAGGTGTAAAGGCGTACCAAAAAATAAAGGTATTGGGAACATCAGTAATGGAGGGACATAGATTGGAGTCAATCTTAACGTCCCCTAAACCAATGTACGTAGATAAGACTCCAAAGAACATGATCACAAATTTATGGAGTATAAGACCTGGACATGTGAGCTCCTGCAACAAGTCAGAGAGGAAGGTGCAAGAGAAATCAAATGAGCACAATGACAAAGGTTTGGATGACGCTAACTCGCCAAAGTCACAAGAGTGCCCCAAAGATCCTCGGAGAACAAGAGTGTACGAAAAGACACCAAGAAAAAAGCAGCCATCAGAAAAGACTCGACCGACACAAATACAAATTGAAGAACCTACGTTGCACCTACGATCCTCTAGAGTTAAGAAAGTAAAGCCAAAGTTCGTGTATGTTGCTCTCACGATAGAACAATACACAAAGGAGACTTCGAAAGATAAAATAGAAGGGACATTACGAGAAAAAGTGGAGATGAAGCCATGCCGTACAAAGAATCGAAAACACTGCTTCAATAAAGGTGTCGAGCAAAAGAAGTTCAAGCAACATGATCAGTCATTTGGATGGAAGCGATAAGGGTTGGTGTTGAGGGAGAGTGTTGGAGTTAACAACACCAACCCAAGCCCAAGAAACATGGCTCAAGAAGAGTAATCCAAAGGAGGAGCCTAATTCTAGAGTTTGGTCTCTCTAGAAGTTTCTCACCTCCTCCACTGCATACTATTTCTAGAAACTTCTACCAACATCCATCTCCAACCTCTTATAGATCTCTCCCATATTCTATACCCTTCCTACCACAAGTATAAATAGGACTCCAAGGCCTCCTCACTTGACATCAAGCAAACAAGTCATCCATCAAACAAGAGTCTTCTACCACAATCACAAGAGTCTTCAAGAGTATGTTACGTCCAATTTGTGTAGTGTGTCATTGAGTTGTTAGGTGTTGAGGAGTGAGTTGTGTAGTGAAGCACTGAGTGTGCAAAGTCGTGTTGTAATACTTTGTGTGTTACATCAATAAAGATTTATTGTTCACACTCATATCCTCTACATTTCTCAACAGGTTCAACCCGCTTATAACTCGATGAGAGTGTGATCAAAGCCAAAAGGATTTCTAATCGCTAAGCACTGTTGGCCAACCCTCACGTAGGATGAATCGCCAGCATTGATAGGCCGCAACAGATCTTCTGGAGCTTCTACCTAAAATAACACACCGCCAGTAGTCAGTTGTATGTCACAGTTATAATTGAAGAGGAGACGGATACGAGTTGTTACAGATGGAGTAATGAGAAATTAACTCGACCAGTAGATAATTATGAGACACTGACTCATGCAGTAGAATCAACTAGCCGGAGCTAGAGGTAACAGATACAGAAATAGAACGAGTTGGTTTCAGAAGAATCTCGTAAACTCGACTAATCTCCCGGACACTAACAAGGCGCCCCCCACCAGTATCGGGTAAAGCTTTGACCGAAGTCAACGGGCGTGGCCAACATGGAATTTGAGACTAGTGGGATTCGAACCCAAGACCTTCAAGAAGAAGGTTGAGTCGAACACCACTAGACGAACCCTGGTTGGTTCATTTGCAAGAATGTTTTCTTCCTCAGAAAACCATAAGATCTTCCCCGCAAGAGTGAAAAGATTGATCCCTGGCTATGCAATCTTCACTAATATGATAAGCGAAAGCGCTATTAATTGTAAACTATACCAGCGGTTATTGAGTGGCTGCCACCATTCATTGATTATTCCGTGATGTAAAAATAAAAAAGGCAGGAGAGTGAATGAAATAACCTGCAACACAGCAAGATCCTTTGCACGATCAGCCCCAATCAATTTACCCTCAAAGTTCTTTTGTACCCTAAAAAATTACAGCATGGTAGGAATTAGTTAAAACCCAAAAAATTAAATATATAAATTGAGCCATAATATAAAAGTGAACCAAATACATCTGAAGCTTACTCCAGCCTAAACCATAAGCCTAGAGTATAAGCATACGAAAACTTCTGAAACTTTCTCACAATCCATTCAATTGAAGGGTCCATTTTATCAAACAGCCTGATGGTCAATGGAAATGCAAACTGTCACGCATTTAAATCTTCAACCAGATTGAAGAAGCTGATCCGGCTATCCCCGAGTCAGAGTGTCCCACAGGATATTCACACTCTTTATGAGGACAATATGGTTCTTTTTAACTGACTCAGACAGTAGTGTGAGTTGCAAATCCATACAATCCTGTTAAAATAGGAAAATGAATCATATTATTGATTAATCGAGAGAATACAATATACAAATAGGATCATATCACAAATCCTAATATAAGATATATAGAAACTATATAGTAAGTTTTCATGTTCTCAACACTCCCGTTCAAGTTGGGGCATATAAGTCGAACAACCCCAACTTGTTGTATAACATCTCGATCCTACTCCTCCTCAATGATTTATACTAAGAACTAGTTTACGTATCTGTGCAGTTATGCACGGGATAAAAATAAATGGATTTGATCAATATCCAGAAACTAAGAGTTAACTTAGAATTTGAAGGAATTAAAAAAAAAACTTCATTTTAAAGATATATATTTTATAAGATATTAAGTCTTTTCAACTTTATATGATATTTATTTTACTCCGAAAGAAGTGTCGCTATTTGATTCAATTAAAAATAAATCTAACAATTGATTCACTATGTAAAAATAAATATTAAATCTAAAATATCCAACAAAGTTACAATCCTCAAAAATATCAAACAAAGCTACAATCTCAAACACTTTCGCTTAGTATATACAGAGTAAGTAAGTATAGATTCACTTGGTAAAAAGAATAACTAAATCTAAAAATATCTGACCTCAAAAAAACTATTTAGATAACTTATTCTCTTGATAAAAAAAAAAACTAAATCTATAAATATCCGATCAAGGTACAGGTTCAATCACTTTCCCTTAGTGTATATTAGATATCTGCTAATAGGTCTTCAGAACGAGCATGTTATAACATAATCTCATTTTTCTGCACCTTCTCATGCACAAAGTGACAATCACTTCAATATGTTTAATTCTCTCGTGAAATACGGGATTGACTAGTAATAATTTGGATCGCAAACTTATTGTCACATCGTAACTGATAAGGACTTGTATCACCCACGTCAAGCTCCGTCAATCGTGTCCAAAGCCAAACCAGCTCACTTGCCAAGTGAGCCATTGCTCTATACTCTTCCTTAGGACTGGATCTTGAGACAACTTCCTGTTTTTTGCTCTTGCAAATGATTGGATTGCCTCCTAACATGACATAATAGCCAGTCGTGGATCATTGATCAACTGGGAATCCAGCCCAATATGCAACAGAGTATCCGATCACAATCATATGACCTCGATTTTTGAACAATAAACCTGGTCCTGATGCTCCCTTCAAATACTTTACTATACGTAACGACGCCTCTCAGTGTGTGGTGCGTGGTGCACTCACAAATTGACTCAACACACTACAACAAATGAGATATCTAGTCCAGTCACTGTCAAATAATTCAGTTTACCCACCAATCGTCTATATTCGACAAGCTCATGTAGTGGCTCACATTGTTCCATAGCCAGCTTTACATTAGGATCCATAAGAGTATCTATCTATCTTGCTCTGAGAAAACCTACCTCATCCATAATGTCTAGGGTGCACTTGCATTGAGACAGAAAAATACCTTAATGTGAATAAGCCACTTCGATCCTAAGAAAATGCAAAATGCCATCAGCATCATTTCCTATAACAATAATGTCATCCTCATAAACAATTAAGACAACACAACAACAGGTGTTGACGAGTTAAAAACTAAATGATCCACTCTATAATGCTTCAAACCAAACCGAATGACCGCATCATTGAGACCACACGTCTTGCGCAGTCTACACACCAAATTCTCCCCATAAGCAACAAAACCAGGTGGTTGCTTCATATAACCTCTTCTACAAGATCTCCACGAAGAAAGGCATTCTTCACATCGAGTTGATGAAGATGCCATCCAAATCACGCCGCAAGAGCAATGAAAACACGAACAGAGGGAATCTTTGCAACATGAGAGAATGTGTCATCACAATCAACATCATAAGTCTATGTTTAATCCTTTGTCACAAGTCGAGCTTTCAATCGATCAACTGAATCGTCTGGTAAGTACTTCACAGTGAAACACCCAACGACAACCCACAGGTTGCTTGTCTACACGTAAGGCGACGAGATGTCAAGTATGGATATGCACCAAAATTTTTATCTCCTCCATTGCATGTCTCCATCCAGGGTGACCTAGCGCCTCTATCAAACAGCGAAGAACAAAGATAGCAGACAAGGAGGAGACAAAAGCATGATAGGTTGACGAAAGAGGACTCATTATCATGCAAAACCACAGAATCTGAAGAGTCTGAAGCACAAGTCGATGGAGGGTCATCAGGTTGCATTTCCTTGGGCCGACGATGATACGTCTTCCCATACATGCTATTCTCGTTATCTCCAACTGACGTAGGAGGTAACACAACAAGATTATTTCTTCTGGTGCAGATGTAAAAGCATCAGATATTGATCGCATGATAATGAGATGATCGACAAGTTAGCAATCGGTAAAGATTTCACAACATCCAGTATCGGTGGCAGAATCGATGTCGTATAATAGGATTGATCCTCAAAAAAGAATAACATCTGTAGATACAATGAAAAGACGACGATGTGGACTATAATACTTGTAGCCTTTCTATGTACGAGAATAACCTATGAAAATGCATTTCTCAGGACCAACTTAGCTCTAGGATCCAACTTAACTCCTCCAGGACAGAGACGATGCATAAAACAAACACAAGAAAATACTCGAAGTGGCAAGGAGAACACAGTCCTATCAGGATGAAGGGTAAAGAATGGGATGCCATAATGAAGTACACTTGAGGAAAGACGATTGATAAAATAGCATACAGTAAGAACAGCAGGGCCCCGAAAGCTCTTCGGTATGTGCATATGAAACATGAGACATTGAGCAACATCTGACAAATGACGGTTCTTCCTTTCAGCGATCCCATTCCGCTGTGGAGTACAAACACAAGATGACTGATGTAGAATTCCGTTCTCCTAACTTGAAGATGTAGAAAAATACTCTTTGACATTGTCGGTACGCAGGCACTGAACACGTGTTTGATATTGAGTAAAAACAACAAAATAAAAGGTACGAAATGAGTTGAATATAGTAGTTCGATCACTGATCAAGAATAACCAAGTCATGCGGCTATAATCATCAACAAAGATAACGAAGTATCTAAATTCAGATAAATATTTAACACGTGCAGGGCCCCATACATCAGAGTGAACTAACTCAAAGGGACGAGAAGCTCTATGCCGTCTCCGAGAGGGAAAAAAGAAGTGATGATGTTTCCTAAATTGGCATGTCTCACACTTCATGGAGGTGGCAGAAATTAAAGAAGGATGACCAAGTCGACAGTGCTCCCGCTAGACATCCGAGGGGTGGTACGAGCGACAACAACTACCGTAATTATATCCTCCACCAATTAACTGTCCAGTTTTCAAATCTTGAACAGTACAATGAGACGGGTAGAACGTGATCAAATAATTAAGATCTCAGGTAATAGAGCTGACAGACAACAAATTATACGACGACTTCGACAGATGTTAAACAGAAGCTACTGATAAGGTTGGTGTAAGAGTAGCAGATCCCTTGCCAGTAACTTGGGCCTTAGAGCTGTCAGCTAGTGTGACAAAACCTCTAGTCGAGGAGGAAACATGTAGAAAAGAGGAGAGCAGATCACCATTACCAATCATATGGTTTATAGCGCTAGAATCAATAACCCATGACGTAGGTCTAATAAACAATAGGCATGAAGGACTAGTACCTAAAAGTGTCATAACGAAGAACCAGCCACACATCACGTATAGAACACACCGAAAAACCACGAGCATCACGTCGACAAATCACGATAACTAACCGATGAATCAAAGCTGTAAACCGATCAATCGCAAAAAAATCCACCAACAACCATAACCACCACAAGCACCACACCAACAGATTATGAATCAAAGAGGCTAATAACACAACGGTCGATCACAAGCAACACGAAGATCGATCACAGCAACATATCACGAACGTAGAATATCCAAGATACATCAATAACATCACCAATATAGAGAGGTAAACGGGCACTGTTCACGAGGGAACTGTTCACGACATGCACTGTTCATGCGAGCACTATTCATGACGGGGGTATTGTTCACGATAGTTGAAAAGCCAAAGGTGGGATGGTGATGGGTCGGAGGCTGGATGGTGATTGTTGAGAATGATAGATTGATGGGTTTTGGTGAGGCTTTGATGTTTAGGGTTTTGACGGCTCTTATACCATGTTAAAAGGGAAAAGTGAATCATATTGATTGATAGGGAGAATACAATATATATATAGGCGGATGATAATGGACAAATGTCGGCTATTTATATTCATCCAGTCAACTCACATCACGTCCATTTGAAAACTAGACGGCTTGATCTTTGAAAAAACTTTAAACATCCGTTTCAAATAGAAACGGTCGTCTGTTTCAAATAGAAACGAACAAAGAAAAAAAGTAAAAATTACACAAATCTCCTTGAAAAAAAAGTAGGTTGTGAACAATGATAACTTGCTACGTGTCTGTCCGTTGAAAAAGAAAACAAGGAGCATTAAGATTGTGAACAATGATGCCACGTGTATGTCCGTTGAAAAAGAAAACGGACAGAAATTCTTGGAACCATGATAACTTGCCACGTTTATATACATTGAAAAAGAAAACGGACAGAGTTAAAACTTATTTTTTCCTCCGTTTGTAATTTACTCGGACAAGTAATCATCCTAATTGTTGTTGAAAGGGATGATGAATTGTGAACATCGAAATGTTATACAGTCCATCATCCCTTCCAACAATGATTAAGATTTGTAGGATAAGAGGAAAAGTGAAGATCTATTTGAATAGAGATATGAAGCAGACAAACAAACACCACGAGGTTTAGATGCAAACTTCATGCATGGATACATGTCTTCTCGTGTGTTGTTTTATGAAAGTAAACAATCAGTTGTCATAAAAAACAGCAGCACAAAAAGACATGTAGGCTATGCACATAGTCTGGGTTGTAGGACTCTATAGCTCCGCATAACAAACTTTAAATAAACATCTAAGTATGCTCCAACAGCAAACCTGTATTCATATCAAAATCGAATCGAATGGACACGAAACACAGATTTGTTGATGGAGCATATCTGGAGATCTATTTGATTCGAATTATGTAGTAGAAAAGAGAAATTCCTGTTTAGCTTCCCTTTCATAAGACCTATATTATACTCCGTCTATTTTTGGACGCATAATGATGATAAGAAGGAAATTAATGTGACAAAACAGATTCACTAAACACGTTGGGAAAACAAATGGTTAATCCGTTTATTTTTTAAATGGGGATTTCAGTTCTTCTCAAAAATTGCCACGTGTCTCGTCCGCCTAACAATAAAACGGACGGTTAATAATATAATCGTGGTTGAAAGAGATGAAGACCTGTGAACATAAAAAAGTATTGACGCTTACAACCCTTCATCCCTTCCAACCTCGATTAAGATTCAACCAATAAAGGACGATGAATATACCACAATTATTGTTCGTAGAGATTACTATATTCATCAAAACACATCTTAGTCGTGGTGAAACGAGATGACGACTTATAAACATAGAAATGGTGAAACGTTTATAGCCTGTCATCCCTTCCAACCACGATTAAGATTCACCCAAAGCAAGAAGGATGAAATAAAAACACCAAGATGTACGAAGAACCCTTGGGTGTGGATTAGATTTATAGTAACTCAGAATGTCCGTTAACATTTAAACGGATACTAAAGATAAGAACAAATTAATTGTTCAAAAAATAAATGAAGAGAAAACACGTGTCATTATTTATGACACAACTTGTTTGTTTCAAATAAAAACAGACAAAGCAAGGTTTTTCCACCATTTAGGTGGGCTTATAGCACAAACTTTTTTGCTCAGTCCATTTTCTTTGAAAGCGGATTACACATTTTTTAGGATATGGAAAAAGCTGATTTTTGTTAAATTCATACCATTCTGAGAAAGACACGTGGTATAAGCACTTACTTTTAGGCTGTCCGTTTTTATTTTAAACGGATGAAGAGGATTGACAACTTTATTGCTAACCAACTATTGTTGGTCACATGTACACTGTATTTACCATTTCAATTCAGTTGTACTGAAATACACTTCAATTCACAGTAGTATCACCTATACTTTTCCAAAAATCAATTCATCGTCATCTCAAATATTTTCACAAAATCCACTCTAAATATGGCATCTAAATATTTTGATAATTTTTTCAAGACATCGGATAAGAATCCAACCACAAACACATGTGAATCTAGCTCCGGATCTGATTGTCAGATCCAACACGAAGTTCAGAATATGAGACACGAGAAGGTGGATGAGACCGTGACCGATGTGCAAGCAACGGTGAAGTACCTCAAAAGCTTGAGAAATGAAAGCCTGAGAAACTTCTTTTATCGTTTTAAGACGGATGCAGAAAGCAAGATAGACACCATAGTATGGATTGACTCTCGATCAAGGATGGCCTACGACAGATTCGGTGATGTGGTTACATTTGACACTACTTATCGAACCAACAAGTACAAAATGCCTTTTGCTCCTTTCACAGGCGTGAATTACCATAACACTCAATTTTGTTCGGATTTGCTGTGCTAAGGGATGAGACAAAGGAGACTTTCGAGTGGGTGTTACAGACTTGGTTGAAAGGGATGAATAACAAAGCTCAATGATGATCATAACAAATCAAGACAAAGCTATAGGCAACACTATTAGTCAAGTTCTTCCTGAGACGCACCATGCTTTGTGTTTGTGGCACATCAGCTCAAAGTATCCGGAGCGCTTGCAACATGTTTATGCAATGTATCCAGATATTTTTTAACGTGATTTCACCATTTGTGTTTGGAAGTCCATGACAATCGAGGAGTTTGAGCAGCAGTTGCTCGACGACTATGGTTTATCTGATCAAGATTGGCTTCAATCACTGTATGAAATGAAGGAGAAGTGGATTTCGGCATACTCGAAGCGGTATTTTGCAGTTGGAATGACCATGATATCTAGGAGCGAGGGGATGAATCATTTTTTTTTTATCAGTATGTCAACAGCTCCACCACAATGAAGGACTTCGTCATTAAATCGTAGGCGGCGTTGGAGAAGCAATTCTTGCGGGAAGAAGAGCCGATTATGAAACCATGGTGAAGAACCGTATCCTAATACATAATTCTCCGTTAGACATTCAAGGAGTTAGACTCTATACGAAAAAGATGTTTAGAAGATTCCAGAAAGAGTTGGCCAAAACAAATCAGTATGTGATGCAGAAGGTTGGGGAGAATGCGAGTCTCCGTTGCAAAATCTACTTTTTGACCAACGCATTGGATCCAAGGAGGGTGAGAAGAACATACAGAGCAATTGATTTTGTGGATAATGGATGGATCAAATGCAGTTGTTAGATGTCTGACCACTCCGTTGTGGATAGCGTACAGACCAAGGAATGTTTATCTGCCATTGTGGACGAGTCATTCCCTATGATAACCATGGAGGACTACCTAACATGATATATGGGAATCACACGTCTACGTATTCATCCATCGGAGCAAATTCACAAGCCCCAATATTAGCCACGGTCTTTATTTGACCAACGTTGGGCGTTGGATATTGTAAGTTTTGAATTTTTTTTCCTATTTGGCATTCGTTGAATTTCGTCATATTTCCTTGATTAGAAGTTATAATTTTCCCTATTCATTCTATTTTGAACCAAATCGAACTCGTCAATATTCCTCTTCCCGATCACATTTCGACATTGTTGTCAAAAGTTGAGAACAAATATGTCAATTTTATGACGTATTATTTGGGAAGGAAGAGGAAAGACCGTGAGCAACGACATAAAGAGGATGCATGAGGCAAGGATGAGACGAGGATACACATGGCCATGATTTGCAGATTGCGGAGATCCCAACTCAAAGCTAACTCACGGTCGAGATCCATATGATCGAGGCTCCCTTGCATGGACATGATTGCGAACATAGAGCCGAGCGACTCCACACGGAGCAGGTTCCAATGGAGCCGGCTACGATCGAGTCGGCTCTCATCGAGCCATCACGTCCGAGGCGAGGTCCGAAGGGATGCACAAAGAAACCTATGTGTGAAAGGAAGATAATCATAAATTTTGATAAATGGCCTGAAAGGACGGACCGCTTGTATGATTATGTCATCGAGGAGAGACGAAACGAATTCAACGACCTCATTTACGAGGTTTTTCATTCCCTCTAACCCGAGACATAGTTGTTTAATACAGTGATCGACGCCTATGCTTTTCTCTTGATTACAAGGCCGTTAATGAGGGATCTCTTTGCATGTGTCCTCCAACAAAAAAGAGTTTGAAGCTTGGTTGAGGAAGAGACGGGGCCCTGGCTCTTCTTCAATTATAAAGGCCAAGGGTCGCTCATGGAGAAGGTCATTTTCATGCCAACACATGTATCAAGCAATCATTTTGTGTTGTTCATCTTCAACGTGGAGCATTGGAAGGTCATACTTATGGATCTCCTAAATTGGGGCACGCGTTATATGCCTCTCTCCCAACATATCACGTGGAGATTCCGTTTTTTGTAAGCAATTTTCACACGTCGTTATCTTTATGAATTCTTAACTTCAATTTTTCAAACCATGTTGTTCTAACTCATTTTCATAATGCAGATAAGATATCTCCTGCATTTGCTTCGGTCTTACTCCCCGGGAAAAAACTTCCCGGACAATGATGTGGAGTTTCATTCTTTCAATAATCGTCCGTAACAACCAAATCACAACGAATGTGGAGTGTTTGTTTTGAAGTTCATAGACTACATATTGCTAGGCATACCACTCAACAATCCGGATGAACAATGGACAAATGAAATCGCTCTCATATTTCGTTTTAGGATAGCTTGGAAATTATTGAAATGTAGAGCTCGGTCTTGTCATTGATGTATTTGGAAAATCTCTAACATTTCTTGTTGGTTTTTAGTCCAAATCTTTTTATGAATCGAATACAAATTCGTTTGTAGATTGATGTATCCGTTTGTGAGGTTTTGGATGGATGTTGATGTATTTTGATGGTGTTTGGTGATCTAATGAAACACTTGTATATGTACTTCAGGGATTCTGGTATAATAAAACTAACTTTTTTTTTTCTTTGCACTCTGCATACTCCGAGTCTATTAGAAACATACGACTTATTTCTAAAACAACGTACATCCGTTTCTTTTTTACATGGTCAATGGAGAGTGAAAAAAAACTAAGTACCAAACTCCAAACCTTTTGTATAATCCTTTTCTCTTTTAAACAAACTATAAAGAGTGAAAAAAAAAAAAAAACTTAGTCACAAACTCCAAAATTTCTGTATAATCCGTTTCTCTTTTAAAAAAGACTATGGAGAGTGAAAAAAAAAAAACTAAGTCCTAAACACAAAACTTTCTGTATAATCCAAGAGATTGCAGTAGATATGCTGAGAGGCTGATCAGTCTGGATTCTTCTCGGTTTGGCCTCAATGTCTTCAATTTCTCTTCTTGTATACCCCTGTGCATTCAACTCTTGGCTGAGCTGTGCCATGGGTCCTTCTCTGACTTCCTTGTAGCTTTGTTGTGCTTCCAGTATGAGTTGCTGAAGGTTTTCATCGGCTCCTTCTTTAAGATATTTCAGAGCAATATTTGCATCGTGGAGCATAGCTATTTCTGGCTCCGTTGGAGGGATGCTCGTTGAAGATGATCCTCCAACATCTATTAGGGTTGTTAATTTTTGGGAGTTGTTCTCAGTTTGCTCATGTGTTGGTACAGACTGAATTTCTTCCTCCATTTCCATTGGTTGTGCAGTAGGGAGTTCGGACAGTGTTTCCTCGACTGAGGTCTGTAGAACGAGTTTCCTTCTGTTATCTCTGTTCTGCTTTGGCTCGGTTTCGGAAGCCTTCTTGATAACCTTTGCCTTGGGCTTGATTTGCTCCTTCTTGATGGACTGGTCTGTAGCCTTTTTTGTAGTCTGCATTGCTGTAGGTTTCTTTGAGAAGCCAATTGGTTGCTTTCCAATCTTCCTTACATCAATCTTCTTGGCCACAGTCCATGGCCTTCCTCTCTTATGGAAGAGTTTGAGTTTCTCCTTCAGGATTATGCTGATAACTCTTCCAAATAAAGGTTGTCTGGTCTCTACTGATTTGGCTAGTTCATATATCAGTAGTTTAGCCTAGTTGATTTTGTTCTTTGTGAGGATTGCACACATTATCTCCTATTGATCAAAAGTGATATGATCCTTGGCGAATTCCTTGGACATTATCACCTTTTTGATCACACCTGCAAGCAGTTTATGTGCTTTTGACAGATATTTCTTCACCGTCCTTATTCCTTCCTTCTGTTTGACTTCGCTTAACATGGCATGCCTCCCATCACTTACCACAGAGGCAGGGATATCTTTGGGTCCTTCACTTGAAACTCTGAAGAGTTGTTCGAAATCAGTGGGAGTGATGGTGATCCCAATTCGTCTGGTGGATGTGTATATGATGCATTGAAAGTCCTCTGCAACTTTTGCCTTTTCAATGAAGTCAAGTGCCTCTTCGTCGTATATTCTGCTGGTTTTCTCACAGAAATACTTCAACCAGGCATCCTGTATCAGCTCAGAGATCTCTTTGACTTCATCTGATTCATTTCTCAAGGTTTCGAAATCCAGAACTACTCCGGTCTGCAACTCAGTTCTTCTTGTTGGACTATGTTGCTCTTGGGTTTTATCACTTTTTGAGGGATTGTTGGCCATTTTTCGAAAGATTTGAGAAAGAGTTATATTGCTTGTGAAAATCAGATTTGAGAAGATTGAGTTAGGGTTTGCAGTAGAGTGCAAGAGAGAGAGAAAGAATTAGAATGCTTAGAGAGAAATAGAGAGTGAAAGTGTTTTAGGTTGAAAAAGTTTTCATATTTATACCCATTTGAAAAAGTTACCGTTGTCATTAAAAAAATAGCCATTGCGTAGTTTCAGTCATTGATTTGATTGTTGCGGAAGTTTAGGCAGTCATTTTAAAATGTTATTTCTTTCCAAAAATAGAACTATAGTAGGGTAAAAATAATACTGGTTTGTATCCTACATGTGCAGCAGAGCAATAGAGCTTTTAGGCCATTTTATTGATTTAGATCAATTATACCCAATTCTCCTCGGAATTGAGTAAATTTGCTCTCATCAAGGGACTTTATAAAAATATCTGCAATTTGTTTTTCTGTTGGAATATATTCCAATTTAATATGACCTTTTTGCGCATGATCTCTGATAAAATGATATCTGACATTTATGTGTTTGATCCTTGCAACAAAAAATGGATTTTCTGAAATTGTCATTGCAGACGTGTTGTCACAAAATATTAGTGTTTTTGAAAATATCATACCACAGTTTACGAGCTGTGACCTCATCCATAACACTTGTGCAGCACAGCTTCCTACAGCTATATATTCTGCTTCTACAGTAGAGGTTGACACTGTGTTCTACTTCTTGCTGAACCATGATATCAATTTTGCACCAAGAAATTGACATGTTCCACTTGTGCTTTTCCTATCAACCCTACAACCTGCAAAGTCTGTATCTGAATAGTCTGTTAGTGTAAAATCTGATTTCCTAGGATATCATACACCCAAATCTGGAGTTCCTTTAAGATATCTCAGGATTCTTTTTACTGCAGTGTGATGGGATTCTTTGGGATCAGATTGATATCTTACACATACGCAGACTGAATATAGGATGTCTGGTCTGCTAGCAGTCAGGTACAGAAGTGATCCTATTATGTCCCCGTACATTGTTTGATTTATTCCTTTTCAACTCTCATCTTTATCCATTTTTGCAGCTGAGCTCATATGAGTTTTCATATGACTTGCATATTATAGTTCATATTTCTTGACTGTATTTTTCAGATATTTAGCTTGATTTATGAATATTCCACTTTTTAGTTATTGTACCTAAAGTCCTAGAAGATATTTTAACTCTCCCATTAAACTCATTTAAAATTTGATTTCATTAATGCAGCAAATCTCTCACACAATTCATTATTAGTCTAGCCAAATATAATGTCATCTACATAAATTTGCACTAAGAGTGTATGCTCTTTATGTTTCTTAAGGAATAAGGTCGTATCTACCTTTCCTCTCTGAAAATTATTTTCACACGGAAAAGTTGAGAGAGTTTCATACCATGCCTTTGCAGCTTGTTTTAAGCCATATAATGCTTTGTCTAACCTGTAGACATGGTTCGGATGTTAAAATTCTTCAAATCAAGGAGGCTGTTCAACATAAACCTCTTCTTGTAGCTTTCCATTGAGGAAGGCACTCTTTACATCCATCTGGTAGACTTTGAATCCTTGATATGCAGCATAGGCAAGAAACATTCTTATTGCTTCCAGTCTCGCAACAGGGACTAAGGTTTCATCAAAGTTAATCCCTTCTTCATCTGAGTAACCTTTTGCTACTAGCCTACCTTTGTTTCTGACCACTATTCCATTTTCATCAGTCTTATTTCTAAACACCCATTTGCAGCCCACAATTGGAAAATTTTTAGGTCAGGATACCAGCTACCATGCTTCATTCCTTTGAATTTCATTTAGTTCTTCCTGCATGGCATCAATCCAGTTTGGATCACTTATAACTTCATTAATTGTTTTTGGCTCCATTTTTGATATGAAACATGCAGCCAGACATTCTCTAGTTGTTGCTCTTCTAGTCTGCACTGGTGCATCCTTGTCTCCAATGATGTCATCATGTGTATGTGCCTTGATCCATCTCCTTTTATCTTGATCAATGGTGATGTGCTCCAGTTGTTGTTGTAATGTGGACTGTTCTGGCTCTGCTGTAGCACTGTTCTCTTTTGTGTTTACAGACTGCTCATCCTTTTCCACAACATTGGAGCTCTTGTTTGTAACCTGTTCATCATCTATGCATGCATATTCCTCATCAAAGACATTAGCAGTACGAAAGGATATTTCAAATTCATCAAAGGAAACATGAACTGACTCTTCAACTGTTTGTGACCTCTTGTTATACATAGTGAAGGCTTTACTAGTTGTGGAATATCCTATAAATATTCCTTTATCTGTCTTAGAGTCAAATTTTCCTACATGGTGTTTATCATTGTTATGAATATAGCATTTGCATCCAAAAGCATGAAAGTATTTGACACTTGGTGTCTTTCCTTTCCATAATTCATAGGGAGTCTTTTTATGCAACTTATGTATAAGATACCTGTTTTGAACATAACATGCAGTGTTTACTACTTCAGCTCAGAAGCTTTTGGGTAAATTTGTATCAGCAAGCATTATTCTGACTGCTGCTATGAGTGTCCTATTTTTCCTACTATACCATTTTGTTGAGGTGTTCTAGGTGATGAAAAGTTATGTTTAATACCATGATCATCACAATGATTATCAAGTCCTATTTGATCAAATTCAGTACCATGAACACTCCTAATTGTGACTCCTCAGTACCCTTTTCATTTTGTACTTGTCTTAGAAATCTAGTCAGTAGACTGCAAGTTTCACTCTTTTTATGCAAAAATATTACCCACGTATATCTTAAATAGTCATCTACTATAAGTAGAGTATACTTTTTTCTATTTAAGCTCTCTACTTCTATTGGACCAAAAAGATCCATCTGCAGCAGCTCAAGGACTCTAACTGTTTCTGATGAATTTATTGATTTGAAGTTTGCTCTTTTCTGCTTGTCATCTTGATATGACTTACACAGCTTATCTTCCTTGAACTTGATTTGAGGAAGTCCTCTTATCAAGTTTTCTAAGGATAACTTAGCTATGGTTTTGAAATTTAGGTGAGCTAATCTTTTGTGGCATAACCAGTTTGTATCTTCAGCACCTTTAGTGTAAAAGCATGTAATTTGTGCTGATTGAGATGCATTGAAGTCTACTGTATAAATGTTTCCTTTCTAGTTCCTATTAGTTTAACTTCATTAGTGGTTTTATCTTTTACTTGACATGAATCATGAGTAAAGGAAACATCATAATTCTTTTCACATAATTGACTGATGTATAGTAGGTTATGTTCTAATCCTTTAACATAAGGCACATCTCTAAAGATTAGGGAACTTGTACCCAGGGTTCCATAACCTTTAGTTTTACCTGCCTTGCCTCCTCCAAAGATGACTAGTGGTCCTTCTTCTTTCCTGTAGTCTTTCAATATGCTTTTGTTCCCAGTCATGTTTCCTGAGCATCCACTGTTTAAGTACCATGTTCCATCCTGTTGTTCCTGCAATAAAGAATTAAAGCTTTGTACATGGTACCCACAAGTATGGGTCCTTACTTGTTAGTTTTGGGCACCCATACTTGAATAATTTTCTTGTGTGGGGTCCAACATTAGAATGATTTGTGACTAAGTTTGCCACATATATAGCAGCAGATTCTTGGTCTCATTGGTCTAGGTGGTGTGCTAGTGTTTTTCCATCCCCTCTGCTGCATTCTGCATGTGCATATGGATTTCTGATATGGTCTTCTCCATGCACTATTGGAAGTATTGTTCCATACTGAGTAATTTGGTGCATACTGAGGTCTATGTGACCTCTTGTTGACTTCTATCTTATGATTTCAAGTTGTATGCACTTTGTGCTATTTTGCACCAGTTTGTGTCGGTGTATTGCTCAAGGGCTTAATGCTTTTAAGTTAAGCAGCAGAGACTTTAATGCTCTATTTTCCATGTTCAGGAGAGGTTTTGTCCTTCTGTAAATTTTTTTCAAAGGCTTGTGTTGCTTCTTTCTTACTGATTGTAGTCACATTATTTGCTTTTGAATGTGTAACATCACTCAACCAGCTTTTGTATCCTACTCCTGATCGATCACATGAGGATTGACCCATGTTTAGCATTTTTGCAATCCCAGGGTCTTTCCATTCCATGTGTCTACTGAGCTTGCAGCTCACCATTTCTTTTTGTGAGTGTTTCCACTACTGCATTGAGAAGCTTTATCTTCTCATCTGATTCATTCAGCTCATTTCGGGCTACTAACAGGTCAATCGATATATTGTCAATCTCTTCATATGCTAGATTGTAATTCTCTATGAGATTTGCAATCATTTCGAGATTGTCTTTATTTTTCCTTGAAAGGGTAATAAAGTTCTCAGAGGTTTCTTGAAGAGCCTCTTTCAATTCCTCTAGAGTAGCATCTAAGTTAGAGAAATCAAACAACTTTTGCTTTTCGTCACCTCTTGCCATGAGACAGAGTTATGCATTTGAGATTGTTTCTTCTTCATCTGAGTCTGTCTCACTCCATGTCTGTGCAGGATAGGTCTTGCCTTTTTCTTTTCTTTCGGAGCTCAATTTGCTGTATTCTTTCTTATTTCTTTATGCAGATGATTCTTGTGTTGGTCGTCTGCATTGTGCAGCATAGTGCCCTGGCTTTCCGCAATTATAGCAGACTTCCCTTTCTACTTCTTTGACCTTACTTGAGTTGTTCTTCTTGACGTTTTTCTTTTCGAACAGGTTTCTGAATTTCTTGCCTGTTCACTTGCAGACGAGGTGTCACTGCTTTCCTCTTCTGCCATTGATCTCAGGATTTTTTGTTGTGCTTTGAAGGCCAGAGTTTTCTTTCTAGCCTCATCAATTTGTTTCTTCTGCTCTACTTCCAGATTGTAAGTATGCATCAGTCCATATAGTTATGCCAAGGACATTTTGGCAAGATCCCTGAACTCTCTTATTGCTGTGGTCTTTGTTCCCCATATCTCACCAAGTGATCTCATAAACTTTGACTTCTTTGTTATCAAAAGTCTTTCCTAAAGTTTTGAGATTGTTGATCAGCACATTCAATCTTTCATTGAAGTTGGTCAGATTTTCATCAGATCTTATTTAGACCCAATCATACTTTTGCATAAGGACATCTTTCTTGTTTTCTCTGATCTCATTTGTCCCTTCGTTTCTGAGCAGTAGAGCATCCCATACTTCTTTTACAGTGGTTGTGTGAACCACTATCTCAAACATATCAGCATCAAGGGCTTTGAAGATTTGATTCCTACCCCTTCTGTCCACCAGCACCAAGTCTCAATCTTCCTTTGTCCAGAGGGGTTTGGGTTTGTCCACTTCTCTTCAATCATCAAGTGGATCTGACATCTTTGACATGTATAGCCTATCTGTGATTATATCATGCATCCTTTCATCTATTGAGTCGAGATGTGCAAGAATTCTCAGCTTCGAGTAGTTGAACTTGTCAAATGAACATGCTAGTGGCTCTCCAGTGTTTGGACACTTGATAGCTTTGGAGGAGCCATATTTACTTCACAAAATAAACTGTTAGTAACATTTTTGTAGCAGATTATTCAAATAGAATACACTGATAATCCTATCAGACTACAGAGGGTGTCTACTGCAGAGACTTATGCTTTGTAAGCTTGTCTCTTTTTGTTGTTTAGTTGGTTTGTAACAGCTCTAATATGCAAAATAAAGAAATACAAGACAAGAACTCAGGATTTATATTGGTTCAGACACTCGTTATCAAGTGAGAAATGAGAGCTTAGTGCAGTCTTCCCTTGGTGACCAGTGAAGTCAATGCAAGAGGTGAGTTCACTATCTTCTTGTTTTTTTACTTACAAGATAACCCCTTTATAAGTTTGCAAACTTGTACAGATCCTTCCTCGGACTCTGTTGCAGCTTTGTTCTTCAATGCAAATTAGTGAACTCTCTTCTTCCTGTTCTCTTCAATTCAACTCACTTGAACAGCTTTGAATTCAGATTTCTCGTATGCTCTTTTATGTTTAATCATTCATCAACCGCCTGTTCTCTGAGCTCCTTTGATTCCCTTTTATAGGCTAAGGGAATGAACCTAGGACTGTACTTGATCTGAGTTGACAGCCTATCTGTTAACAACACATATGACCCCTTCACTGATGTTGACAGCTTAGTTTCATTCTGATCCTCGTACAGTTTTATCCATATCTCAAATGTTCGATTTGACCAATCCTTTGATCCTTGTCTAACTTAGGCAACTATCTCTGTTGCACTCAGTCTGCTGCAACTTAGTGTGTACTCAGTACCGTGGAGACCTCGTCTGCACCCGATCACTGCTGTAACTTCGTCTGCACTCAGCACTGCTGTAACTTTTTCTGCATTGCTGTGTTGGCCCTTGTCAACAAGATTGATCCTAGATCCTGAAGCATTTGCAGGTCTTTTGCTTTCCATGCATGTCTTAGTTGCCTTGCTAAAATCCTCTGTAGTGGTCTGCATCTGGTGGCTCATAATGTTCTCTATCTGTGTCCGTCTGCTCTTTCGCATCAAACCTAGACTGCAGATTACTAACTGATTTTCAACCTAAGTACACTAACTACATCATGGCTAATATCTCTAAGTTTTGTTCATCAATTTCTACACAAAATGGAGGGATTGCACATTTTTATCACAGCTCAACTAGACAAACCACATCTAATTACATGGTATAGTCTTGTGTATACACACACTAAGTTATAGAACACAGCTCCTGCAATGTTGGAATTGCCTCAGATTCCTTTCCCTCCATATATGGTATAAAAACATAGGTGATAGTATTCTCCTTTTCCTCCATATATGGTATAAAAACACGACTAAAATTTCCTCAGATTCCTTTCCCTCCATCTATGGCATAATATAAAAGGAAACAAGAGGCAACTCGTTCACCATCAGTGTCATACAATCAGACACACAATACTAGAAGGATTTTTTGATCATCTCGCGGTCAATCATCAGCACCCACTAGAAGTGTGTAGTCATGACCAGTGAACTCTAACAGGTGAGCCGATACTGTCACTTGTCATAGCTATGGTAAAGCTGGGCACCTTGCAAAGGATTGTCGAACCAGTACTGGAGCATGCTACTGATGCAAAGTCAGTCAAGGGTGTAATTATGACGACTTCTACCTTTGTCGTAAAACATGCCAATTTATTTTTATCCCGCTGTAAATACTAATATAGATATGGACGCAGAGGCCGATCCCACATGGAACAGAGAGTGTCGACCTAAACTCAACTTAGAGTAATTTTTATCCTAAGGGGGGTAAGAGTAAAGATAGAATTTTGGAGGTGTTTCAAGTGTTTAAAAGGCTAACTTAAAACTAAGCTAACTAGATTAAACAAAAGGTAAGATAGAGCTGAGATATTGAGGAGTTTGCTTAAGAGAAATATAGCGATGATGGTTGAATTCCTTTTGAGTCATCTAGATCAATCACGGATGTTTCTGAATTTTAGATGTAATGATTAATATAGAATGGTTGTAATGAGTTTTGGCTTAACTCACTACGTCCTTACCTTCTAACTTTCAATTACCTCGGATAGTCAAACTAACTCAATAATTAAAACCACTTCAATTAACTCAAACATGGTTTCATCAAAAGAGTTGATTCAAAACATGGAAAAATCATTCATAATATGAATAGCAATTAGCTTAACAAATCATGTCACATGCACATAAAACCATTGATTATATATGACAATTAACTTAAATCATATTATATCAATTATTGCTACTGAATAAATCACTTAGAGCGATTTATAGCTCTAACCTACGTATATTAGGTGATCAATCTAATAAACATATGTTATGCAACAGTTCTAGCAGGTTTCATGCAACATATTCATCATTAACATCTCTAATTTTAGTTAAATAAGCTTCATCTCATGATCTAAGGTCATCAAAGTTCATCAACACATCCCTACTAATGATCTACTCACGCATATCAATCAAACTAAGAATGGGATGAGTCATAGCATCGAAAACAAACATTCTCCAGAAGAGAATTAATTGAGAATGAAGGTTTTACAGCACACGACGTGTTCCAAACCGATGTTCAAAGCTATACAATGAATTGCGGATCTATTCTCCTTGAAAAGTTGATCAAAAACTCTCCAAAGCCTCTCCTCTTCGTGTCTCCACCTCCTCTGATTGTCCTTGCCCTCTCTGTGCTCAATGATCATTAGAAAAACCCTAACAACGTGTATTTATAGGCATAGGTCGAAACCAGATTGATCTAACGGCTGAAAATTAATGTTCTGCATCTGGGAGATAGTCGCGCTTGTGGCCCAGCAAGTGTCACGCCCGCGACACATTAAAAATCTTGAATTTTGCTGAAATGGATTGTCGTGCCTGCGACATGGAGACGTCGCGCCCGCGACAATGAGCCCTGCCCGCGACACTGCCTGTAGTGACCGCGACAGGTATGCTGATCACCTATAACAAAAAATACTAAACAACGTCCAAAAATTCTATAAACTTATACAACACACCAAAACTCGTTAATCTGGCATGTCTACGTGAAACTTTGCCGTATTAGCTCTCGAAGCACATGAAACGATGATAAACTTGTAAATTTGAGCTTTGGAGCTCATGACTTGTCATTCTTCTTCATCTTTTTTCATTTCGTTCCAAATTTCGCACCCATCTACCAAAAACATAAAAACACAACAGTAGCAACAGTTCAAAACAAAAAGACGTTAAAAACATAAAATAGACGATACATGAGGTATAAAACAAGCATTTAGAATAAAGAAATGATGCGTGTTTTCATACACATCAGCTACCATTGTGTTGACATGGATCATAAGCTTGCAAATTGCCCCTATGTGTCAACAGTCCTGGTGACAACATTGTTAAACTCACTGTTTCAACGCTGTTTGTAACTCAATCAAACAAACCTGCAGGGAATCAGCCTTGGAAAGGGAAGCAGGTAGCTAGAAGGATTAATATGGTTAGTCAACAAAACATCGAGAAGGATGAAGCAACCATAACCGATAATATTTACATTTCAAATACTCATGCATATGTCTTGTTCGATTTTGATGCGACGCACTCTTGTGCAGCTAGTGAATACTTAAACCCAAGACCTTGAAACTTGCACCTTGACCAAGGAACCGTGGGTGACATTATGAACTGTAGCAGAGCAATAATCAATGCATCGATAGTTGGAGAAGGAGAAACATTTCCCATAGTTTCAATCATGCAAGACTTTCATGACTTTGAGACAATACTGGGAATAAACTAGATGGAAAAGCGTTACGTAGCGAGGTACTACAATAAAAAAAAACATTAAGTTATGAAGTTTTAAAAGAGGAAGACTAGTGTATCTGTGATGTGGTTAAAATCATACCTGTCAAGGATTCCTGTGCAGCGAGGAGACTGATAAATAAGAACAAACTAACTCAGGACATCCTGATAGTATACGAGTACACATGCGCATCTCCTGAAAGAAAAAAGATGAATATTTTAGTTTTAAGGATAAATTATCTTAATTTATTTATTGATGGATCTTATATCATCCCATATACAAATCCATATAAAATCCTTCACCCTTAAATTCTAAATTGACTAACGTCACTTTCTCATCCCATTATCTCATGCGGCCAAGAGGAGAAGGAAAAGAAGAGAAGAAGAAAACTCTACCCTCACCATCAATCAATCTCTAGTTACACGATGATCTCGTTTCTCTTTAATTTTGGTACGTATTTTCATCCTCTATCCGATTATCTAAACCATAATGATGATATTATTAAGGTTCTAAAATTGACCGAATGAATGTTTGAATAGGGAATTGATGATGGCATTTGATTGATTTGGGGAGAAAACCTATGATTTGAGGTTCTATTGTAAAATCAGATTCTACTGAAATGTTTAGAAATTTAACAGAAAATATTGGGTGCGATTCTAAGTCCGAAATTCATATATAATGAAGTTTAGGATGTCTAGTTATGTTAAAATATATGGTTTTTCAATCGAAGGTGTATACATGAAGTTATGGGCTGGGAATCGTTGAAAGGTCAAACAGTCTCGTGGTGAATCTATGTTGTGTTCAAAGAATAATCAGAAATTGTCTAAAAGAGTTATGTAACAACCTTATGTGATTAGAACGCTCTGAGAATCTAGTTTACTACAAAATTTACGAAAACGTATTTGGAATTTTGTGCTATACGTTATGAAATGATTAATGACAAGATATCAACCTATAATTGTAATGTTAGTTAAGTAAACTTGAGAATTATCATAATTTATAGAGGATGAATGAAATCACGAATTTACATATATGGAAAGCTATTGACGTCCACTTTATAAGAAAGTGAATAGTATATAAATTGGAGTGTTATTAAAAAAAATTATAGTTAATTTATCGAGTAGGTGTCGAGCTATCTTTATAGACTTATAAAGGTATATCTACTCGGCTTGCTTATTTATGAACGTTACGAGGACAAAACTTTTTAAGGGAGAAAGATATGTAATAACTCAAATTTTTGGATTTAATAATTTTTTTTTAATTTTTTGAAACCGTTTAAGATAATTTGGAATGGATTTTTCTCAAGGATACATGACTTAGCACAACAGAAAGAACAAGGGATAATAGTTACATGTATTTTTAATTGTAATATTTTATAAATATTTGCGCATATGTAAATCACCTCTTTGAACGTTTGTATAATTCGGTTTTAAAACTATTCTTGGTGTTAAATAAAGTGTTCCAGTAACATATTCATGCTTAGTTAAATAAAATGGTTGTGCATGGTTATCGGTGTTATGCACGATTGTGCTGTTTCTTCATAATTTAACATACATAATGAACATTAGCCATCACAAGTCATTTAACTGTGTGATAATCCATGAGCAAATATCCCCTCAATCGAACAACGTTTTGATCACCCATTTGAAAGAAGAGGATTACCCAGATGGAATCCGAGCAAGGGAAGCAGAATCCACCGTCAACAGCGGTGAAGAAGAGAATGGCGCGAGGTAGACGAAACCCAACCACAATGTGTTCCCATATCAGACCCGGAGACTCAGAGATGGGAGCAAAGTTTAGAACAATTTGCATTTTCTTAGAATTAACTTGGATAAGCTCCTGAACATGTATTGTAATGTATTAAGATACTGTATTTACTATCCTTTTTATATTAAATATTTTGAATGGGATTTTGCAGATATCAAACTGGCACTCTAGCCCCATTGGTGCGTTGGATTTCAGTAGCAATGCGTTGGGCAGCTACTCCTCCATGCCTAGCAAGACTGGCTGCGACAACCGAGCCCCTTCCACGACCAGAGAATGAGAGGGACAAGAGTTGGCTTTCACCTACAAGCCTCAGCCTAACTTCCTTTATTGGCTTTTTGGACTTTTTGTTTGAGTTAGCTAGCATATTCAAGCTGTGACAAGAGTCTATGGCTTTGCCTCGTCCCTTGATGTGTATTATAATGGCATTTCATGTTTTGTGGGCTATCTTTTGATTGTAACGAGGATTTTGTTTTAATCTTGAACTTGATGATCGCTATGTTCTCTGCTATGTAACAGAGGGACAACATGGTGAAAACGACAGTCAGTAACCAGATGATGCGAATGCTGAAGTTGTGCCTGAACTAGGAGCCGGAAACCAATGGTGGGCAAGCAGCTGATAGCCCTTGAAAAGCCTATATTTGTGCTGTTTTTTCTTGCTAAAAATGGATTTGTGAATTGAAACAAGATGAAGATGGTATAGCAGAAGTTTTTTAAAGTAAAAATAGTTTGCATTTGATTTGTAAACTGCTTTTTGTAATTGTTAATTGTTTTTTATTTTGTGTGAATTTTATTATGTGCGAAGTGCTTCTTTATATTTGTGAACTGTGTGATTTTATTTTGATATAATGCTTATTTGCTTTTGTTTTTGAAGGTTTAAAGGCTGGAAATTATATCGGGCATCAGAAATAAACCACCAGAGGGATCAATCTCAATTGTTCAACCTGTGAAGAGAAGGGCTGTGATTCGTGGGAGAAAGAAGAGATTTTCGTAAATGATGCTATTTAAAATGTAAAGGATATGTGAATTGTAAATGATGATATGTAAACTGCTATTTCTTGTTATGTGAATTGTAAATGATGTTATATAAACTGTAAGTGATATGTGAAATGTAAATGATGCTATGAAAACTGATATTTCTTATTATGTGAACTATAAATGATGCTATGTAAACTGTAAATGATATGTGAACTATTAATGATGCTATTTAAACTATTATTTTTGTTATGTAAACGGTGTGCATGTTATTTAAAATATATTTTCCCACATTATGATATGTAAACAAGATCAATATATTCTTTTGTTATGTGATCTGTGGCTATGATATGTGAACTATGCTTTTTTCATATGAAATATGGATATATAAATTGTTAGTTGTGTAGTATGAACCGAAACAAGGTCAATTTGAACTGTGAGTTATGCCACATAAATAATTGGTACGGACAATAGTATAGTATGACAATAAAAGTGCAATGTAATTAAACTAAGGATAACTTTTAATATTCAAACTTGAACATTATGATAAGATATTAAAACATTGTTTGATATTTAAATAATATAGTACGACAATAAGATGACGATGTGAAACCATCCCAATGAATGCCATGATCTTAAAATATTGTTTGATGTAGTCAAAGAGTTTATATACTTCATATATCGTTTGTTCCATGGGAGGACAATGTTCATGCGTCATAATTGTTTAATCACTTCGTTTTTATATTATTCCAACTGTATTGGTCTGAATATGAATGAGTTACATTCAGACATGTAATAGGTACTGATTTTGATCCAACATTCATTTAAGACAACGGTTTTAACATTGTGGATTTTCACATGAAATATTGACAATGTGAACTGTGTATTATGTTAGCGTGAATCACAATGCATTTTATTTATATGAAGTGACAAAGGACCAATATGAACTGCAAATAATTATGGAATTGAAAATCATATTATGGTTTAAAACTAATAGAAATATAGAAAGGATAAAAAGTATGTATTAATTTGATGATTTGAACATGTATAACATTCCAAGAGTTAGTATTAAATGTTGATTACTATAAACTGTATTCATCGAATATGAATTATTGATAGAACCTATAATAAGGTGCTACAAATTACAATATCTGCACTACTTCACATCACAAAATTATAACAAAAATGTAGTAGTGATAAGCATGAGTCGATCCCACAGAGGACGGTCTTTTAAGAGTTTGTGAATTAATTCATCAATCTATCAATTTACTATAAAATGGGGGGGGGGGGGGGGGTTGTTAAAT
>JAOVYX010015237.1:0-28661 GCA_035668315.1 Drosera spatulata
CCCCCCCCCCCCCCCCCCCAAAAAAAAAACAACAACTTACTTCACAATTCTAGGTAAAATTAGATTAATAATTAGTTTAAATCATTTGAACAACCGTCTCTGTGGGATTGATCCTTACTTTCACTATTATATTAATTTAATTAATTAATAGTGAGAGTGAGCGAACTTAAATACTAATTTTATACGTCAGACGACAGTCGTATCAATCACTCGGATTTTTGCTGTGACTATCTTTGCACAAAGTTCATGATCTACTGTATGTTCTATCAACATTGTTTGAGCTGGTAAAATTAAAAATCTTTAAGTAGTATTCATGAACCAACTTATTGAGTTTTACTACATTTCCGAGTCATGTTTCCAGTCCCTGTTATCGCTACTTCTAGAGCAAAAATAAACAAGGTAAACAACAGAACAACAACCAACATAATGTCAAGGAGAGGAATTCTCAGATTAATTATGATCATGATAGGTGCAGATAAATATGTAGACATACCAGTATCTAACAGACTTGCATCTAGAACACCGAGTCGTTGCAGGGCCATGACATAGAGCACAATCATGATTACCAATCTTCATACCAACCTTCAGAGGAGATGCAGAAGGCATAACAGAAGCAGAAGCCATGGTTTCAGCTCTGCGTGATTCTTCTGCAGCTATATGTGCTAACAGATTGACCCTTTCATTTCTTTTCGAAACCTCACTCCATTTCCCAAGTAAGATATATGCAACCAAAGGAAGAACAACCAGGACCAGAAACAGAGCAGGTATGTCAGATTCCCGTGGCTCAAGCATGTCCTAAATACCAGCACACTCATGTCCAATTTTCTCTTGCAATAAGATCATGAACAGCTCCTTCCCATGATGTACGAGGGTTTACACTGGTTTGCAGAAACTGAACGGGAAATGTACTGCAAGATGCTTTCCCCTTCCGAAGTCTTTGCCTTCGGGAACTATCAAACCCGAAGTATCTCTTCCAAGGAGGTCTTCCAGGGAGGAGTTGCCTTTTGCAGCCTTACAATCATATTGATGGAAACCTGAAAGTAGTAAAAATAAAATAAAATCATATTATGACTAGTGAATTTCCAATGTGCATGAAACTCCATAAGACCAATAAACAACTAAGGACAGCATCAAATTCCACTATAGGTGACTCCAGATTAAAATTAGTTTCTATCAATGGGATCTAATCACACTTACCATATATTCTAAACCCCACTCTTACCAAGTGCAAAGAAAAAGTAAAGCAAGTGCCACTCCCAAGGAAAGCTCCATAAAATAAAGTTCACCATACCAACCCCAAAATACCGCAAAGACTTCCTGGAAACTACCGATCTAGCACAACATTGCAACTAGGAAACCCTACCAAAAACGTCTCCCTCTCAACAATACACCACCAAAACCCTAACAAAAACCTCACTCTCTCGACATGAGAAACTACCCGCGATCGTGTACAAATCGGACATCTAATCTTTAGATTGATTCTTCTTGCTCCTCATTTCCCCATTCCACAATGTTCTCACCCACAAACATCCCCACATTCCCAGCATTAGAACATTGAGGGCAACCACAACGATACCATGCTCATTACACAGTAACATAACAGAACACAACCCCTCAAAACCACACCCAAACCACAATCTCACCTCAAAACCCACACAATCACAACCAACCACAAACGGTAACCCAAACCCTAACCCCCTAAGCCCACATATAAAAACTACCAAAAACAGAAGAATCAATGCCTCACCTTCCCAAACATGAAATGGGCAAGCACCAAACCGCCATTGAATAAATGGGCAGAGCTCAAAATCAAATCTTGCACTCGAAATCCGAAGTGAGTAGAGAAGAGATTTGAATGCCAAGAAGGGGTTTTGGGTTGAGTTGCTCAGTGCCTTGCTTGTTCGAACTCTCAACAGTCATCACAAATGGGAAGATTCGGGCCGTCTTGGACTTGCCCGTGCTGACCGAAAGGACTACTGCCCGGGACTAGTAATGAACCGTACACGTGGCGGATTGCGATTGGATGGTGGGTACATTGGTGTGGTGAGGAATTTTGGGTCTCTGTTTGATTTGGATTTGATTTTTTTGAGTAATTTGATGGCTTTTGTGTGTGTTAATCATGTTAAGAGATTGATGTTTGATTGATTTGTGTGGCTTTTGTTTGGTGATTGTTTGATTTCTGAGTGGAACTGTGATGTTTGATTGAGGCATATGTTTTAATTTCATGTTTGTTTGATATTATATTTAAATTGGTACATCACCTCATAAAAAATATAATGTTTTGTTGGGATACATTGATTTATGAAATAAACGTCTTGTCGTATCGTATATGTAAATATAAATTGAAAGTTTCGAACCGAAAAATATAAATTAGACATGAATTATTAATTGATTAGCAAGGTCTAGATTTTTTAGCAACGGATTTTTATTTTATATTGTTTTCCTCCTATAATAATTATAATATATATATATATATATATATATTATTTTATACATATGAATATAAGTCTCGTTTTCATATCAAATCGCGTCTGATCGTTCCGCAACATGTAATAGGTTGAAGTACGTAACTTACATAATCATTGATGTTTCACGAAAAATTTAAAAAAAAATAAAAATTTGATCGTCGTTACACGCGTATTAAACTTTATATCGACACATATGTCAAGTCAGAATGTTATCATCATTTTGAGATGGAGGAAATATGTTTTTTCGATCGTATGAATATTGATTGAAGGTTGTGAAATTTCAAACGTTGTTGATGTGTTATTAATGTAGTCGAAGATTTAATTGATTTTTGGTTTTTTAATATCAATTGTTTTGATCTGGATTTTCTATCAATATTTCCAATAAAAAATTGGAGGGTATTTTCCGAACAATGCTGAGATCATAATTAGATTTAGTGTAGCCGTTTAGAGACATGGCTTTACGGTTGTGATATTTCAGAATTGTCATTGTTTTTTGTTTTCTTATATGATCTGCTTCGTATAGTCAATAACCAAGTACAGATTGTACAGTACTTGATTGACTGGGTAAAAGCAGGCTTGTACTATAAAACATAATTGCGTTTCTGTAAAATTTTGGTGGAGGTAACGACGCAAGATAACTTTCGAAATGAGCCCAAGTCTTTTGGCCAAGATTGTGTTTAGATGTTTCAAAAATCATTCACATAAACTTGTTTAAAAAAGGGGGCATTACACTGTACCAAATGGAAAATGCACATGAGAATATGAGATCTACACGATGATCGGTCTCTTTGAAAGTTATGATAAAGAAGATCGTTATTCGTCACTTTGTCAATCCTTACCGGATAAAGTCATCACAACGAAAAATGGAGCTTTTTTTATCCGAGCAAAAGGTTCAAAAGGCACGGAGAAGAAAAACAATCCCACAAGACGGAACATATACCGATGATACACACATAAATGAGAAATCAGATTCAGGTGATGGGTAGCAGTTCACAAGCTTTGTATGAATAAGGCAGGGTTATGAATCAACATGGGTAAGGTAGTCGCAAGAAAACAAAACCAACCAGCTTTGTCGAAAGATGGCATGCAGCTTCAACGCATAATCTCACGATATATTCAGTGGTGAGATCCGATCACATTTATAGTTTATACATAGTCCGAAGAGGTAGACGAACTCTGCCATGGTAGACGGTCCCATCAGTCAGTAATGATGAACACCTTTTGCCACACCAAGGATTATCGCAATTATTTCAAGGATAGCCTGCGTAACAGCACAGATGAACATTAACCGATTCAAACAGTATATCAGTATGCAACTTGGAGAGTTCTACAAAGGGAACGAGAGCAGAGGAAGCAAAGCACTCTACGCACGGACCTATATGACCAACAACCAATATGGAGGCGATGCCGTTACAAATGTAGTGATAAACCAGTTTGAGAAAGGAAAAAAACCTACTAGTAACATTTAGACACATTGCCTAACATGTAGAATTCCAGTTCGGAACCGGCCGAGAAACCGACCAAAGAATTGAACCCGGTGACAACTAGAAACATAAAAAGGCATCGGTGCCTTCCAGCTTCTTTCACTAAACAATTGCTCTCAGTGTCTCACAAAAGAGTTGCCATTGGCATTGATCATAAGTAGTTGGAGAACATCATAAGCAATGAATTGCTAAAGGGAAATACACAAGATAGGCTAGGAAGAGAGACGGCATAAATTAAAAAAACAAGTTCCATGAGCAACAAAGTGTATCCATGAAATATCTGAGAAAGAGAGAGAACACTTACAGCAATGACGCAGCCAACATATCCAGGTTTCTCCCTGGGGTCTGCATTTCTTGAACAACACAGAAGAATTGCTCCAACATACCAAGGTATACCAGCAAGAAAGAAGCCAATTATAAATCTACAACATCAGAAGACCAACAGGATGAATCAGAGCTAACCGATAGAACATTATTTAAAATGAAGGAAAATTATTCATGTTATGACCACACCAATGCGACTTAAAGGTCCAATGATCATGATTACCAGGCTGAATTAGGCCTCTTATTTTCTACGCTTGAGATCAAGGACCTCACCCAGATAGAAGCATTACTAATTGCTTTACATGTGTGTAGGAATATACGCAGGGAAAGAGGGAAAGCATGACAAGAACTTACAAGAACCAGCCCAAACCAATCCCGCAGCAAGGGAGGCGACGCTCTCTC
Organism: Drosera spatulata; assembly: GCA_035668315.1. Classification (NCBI taxonomy): domain Eukaryota; kingdom Viridiplantae; phylum Streptophyta; class Magnoliopsida; order Caryophyllales; family Droseraceae; genus Drosera; species Drosera spatulata. Next base: position 4,679 of record JAOVYX010015237.1, read on the forward strand.
ACAGGTGTCCCTTCGGCAACTGCATAGCCTTTGGCATTGCCATAAAGGACTAGGTGGTTAGCAATAACTTAACCAGACACTAAAGTTGAAAAAGCAAAACTACTTATAGAACATTATCCATATTTTCATACAAGAAAGAAGAGTCCGTCCTAAAGGGAACATCTGCAGCGACTAAATAGCAGAATGGCAGACAAGCAAGCCAACTCTCTTGTTTAAATGAATTCTGATCCAAAATTATGATTTCAAAATATTCAAATCGAATTAGCTATGATAAATCTAAAATCCCAGTGAAACTTTTGGATCTATTTATCGAAATAGCATCCTACCCACAACGAGAAGTGCTTGCTGAATCAAGCCCTTACTTCCCTGGAAATAAAAGAGCAGGACTACTGCACTGTAGATGCATAAGATTCTTGGTTCTCTCGGTCTCTGCTAGTTTCCTTTCCTTAAATTTCTGATAACAGTCCACGATAACTAGTCTAATGGTTCTATCCTTAAGATGTTAGCTACCATGAGTTATAGTGACATGTGAGATCATTTTCATAAAGTACGTCTTGGTCATTAACCCCCTCTGATTATTTACTCTTTCATAGGCATTTTGGATCACCTCAGTTGTGCTATCAGCATCTTTAGTTGGTTATGTTTCAGATCAATTTACTTGGTTAATGCTAGCTAAGCCAGCTTACAGTAAACTAATATGCATGAATGAAAACCCCCCAATTACACAATCGTCTCCTCTTGTCTATCTGTAGCTTCGTCTTTTCTCTATCCTCATTCGCTAAGCCAGCTTACTTGGTTAATGCATCATGACTAACCAACACAAACTTGCATTCATCCAACGTCAAGCACAAAACCATAGTCAACATTCCCTCTCCAACTCAATTCTCAACACCAAATCCTCAATCAAATACTCCAAAATCATGAATCACTATACGAAAACTCCATCAGCATGTTTCTACTTCTGCCTCACCACTCAACATTTCCCCAAATTAGGCTCCGATCAGCATTCTCTAGCAGTGAAAAAATCAACATCACTTCAAAAATCTACTTGCTCGTCGCATCCTCTACCAAAATTTATCCAGATAACATCAATCCAATACTCCACTACATAATCCACAACAAATCCAATCAAAACAACGCAATTGAAAGCTCCAAGTACCAAAACCCTAACACTTGCACCACACCAAAATCAACGCAAGAACCTCACACGATCACCAGATCCAGCACTACCTGGAACAGCCTGGTAACCAACAGGAGCCGAGGGACCAAAAGCACCAGGAGGCGGGGACGGCTGAGGGAAACCAATCGCCGGTCGATGGTGGTGCTGGTGCGGCGGGATCGGCGGCGGATAGGTCGGGACTCCTTGGAATGTTCCGTACTCCGGCGGAGGAGGTGGTGGTGGACCTGGCGGCGGCGGCGGCGGAGGAGAGTCGTCGTGGTGGTGATGGTGGTGGACGAGGAGGCCTCTGGTCTTGCTCTCGTCGTCGCTCATCGCTGAATTGGCTTGCTTGTCGGTGTGTTGATATTTTGGCTTGTGGATTGGTGGGAGTGTTCAGCTAGTTGGTTTTTTCGTTTCAGTGATGAGAAAAAGGAGTTGTGTTACCAACCTGTTACGCTGATATGAGCGACGGAAAGCTAGGTTTCTTTTATGAACGTAACTTCAATAGGTAAGAACGGATAAAGTAGGTGACAGTTATGATGAATTGGTTCAGCGATAAAGCTATTTGTCTCCTAACCCTAACATCAGGGTCTGACGCCTGAAGGACATCAAGAACAATGCGTAGTCCATCTCGTACTTAAAATCAACTCCTGACCAACAACCTACACTACTATGTTACAATCCATACTTATATCCAGTCTATTTACAACAAATGGCTATGCCAGCGAGTTCGTCTCCAGTTTCAGCCTTGGACCATCCAACTCGTTCTGTCGATGAAACAAAATCATGGTTCAGAAGACGCCCATTCGTCACGTCAAAGCAGCTTTTGCTACTTCACAAGCTCATCCATTAAGCTACAACCTAAACTGCAATTCACAACGAGCATTGCCTCAACTATTTTCTTCCACATTCCCATCCTAGGCTTTAGCCCATGCACACCAAATTCACCAACACCCCATTCACATCTTCAACCATCTTCTCATCGCAGAGTCCTATAAGCATAAGCTTATAGGACTCAAACTAGGCGTATACCTCTTTCTTATCATCTGTTTCATAAACTTCCTCGCCATAACAAACTTCCCTGACTTTAACAACCCATACAACACCTGCTGATACGACCCCTTATTAGGCTCACAGCCCTTGCGCATCATCCGATCCAACATCTTCACCACGTCATCAACTCTCCCTTTCTTACACAACCCAGAGATCAACACATTAAACATAATCGTGTCAGGCGAGACCCCATCCCTCTCCATCCTATCCAACCATGAAAACACCTCGTCCACCCTCCCGTGCTCACATAAGCCTTGCATGATCTCACAATACGTCCTCACATTCCGCTCACACCCCTGCTCAGGAAATTCCTCAAACACTTTATACGCGTCCTCGAACCTCCCATCCTTGCACAACCCCTTGATCATAATATTCAGACAACACCCATCCACCGTCACTCCAAGCTCCCTCGCCTTCCCATAAACACGACCAATCATATCCAACTGTCTTGTATTGACCAGTAAGTTTAGCACACAGTTAAATGTCCGCTCACTCGAGCAGCACTTGAATTGTGGCGTGATGTCATGCAGAACCTCAACTGCCCGGTTGATCTTACCTGTGTCAGTGAAAATACATAGAACATAAACAACAGGGGGTATGAAAAAATAATGAAAAATGAAAAGGATTATAACACTCCGATTTTTATTGACGAGGGGTTTGGTTGGGCTTAAAGTTGATAAGAATCAATTTTAAATCATTTTGTAATGTTGGAAAAAGTGTTTGATAATGTTTTTAATTGTAGCTTTTAGTAATTTTTCTGTTTAAAATCATGAGATATTTGAAGTAATTTTTCTCTTTTAAAACAAAAATCAAAACTATTTTTTATCAAACAAAATAACTTTAAGCTGTTTTTTTTATCAAACATCAAACTACTTATTACAAAATTACAATCAACTATAACTTATCACTATCCATCATAAACACTTTCTATCACCCTGTCAAACGGGCCCATATATCATATGATAAATGGTAGGCCATTTGTGTTATAAGCAACAATCAATCGACCATAGTTTGTTTCTCAAGTCAAGTCAAGAGGAATTGTCTCGATGGTACACTGCTGCATGCCTAACCGTAAGGTCAGACGTTGCATACCTACGGATGTCAACAAACCTTAAAAATAAGGTAAGGTCGCATAGAGTAATTAAACCGTAACATGATTATCAAATTACAGTACACGATTAACATACATACCGCCTGATTGCCGTAAACCTTGATAAGACCATGAAAGAACTCATCCGACAATCGACACGGTTTACACTCAATCAAATACGCCAATAGGACATCAATGTCATCGAAATCGAGTGATCTTCCCAAATTACTAACAATGAGGGAAAAGAGAGGTTCGTAAGGTTTGTAATTGCGGCGAGCGGCGAGCGGCGAGGTGAGAGAGCGAGGAGATGAGGGCGTGCGATGGGAGGGCGGCGAAGAGGGCAAGGGTTTGCGATGGGGAGAGCCAGTCCATTGTTAGCAGCTGCGGCGGCGGCGGCGGAAGAAGTGGTGGTGGTGGTGGCGGACGAGAGTGGTGGGAGAGTTTGGGGGTGTAGAGGAGAGATTGAGAGAGCTTGGTGGTGTCGTTGATGATGGCGCGGTGAGAAATCGCCATTGATGGGTTTGAGAATCGAGCCGGGGTTTTGTTTGACTGAAGCATTGAGAATAAAGGGATTGACTCCATCATAAGCTGGTTTTTTTTTACTCAGATTCGATATTTTTTAAAAACATCAAAAAATAAGAATCCAACTTTGATAACTTGAGCTCGAGTGGCTTATGAGTTACGACATCTCAACTCTAGCGAAGCTCTAAAATGTGATGTGGAAACCAATTTGTGATGGAGGGATGATACGTAAGCCTATATGTTATGTTGAGACCAAACACATGATGCCTATGTGATAAAGAGTGCATGTGACCTAGAAATTTCATTAAAACATGGAGATCAACTTAGCAAGACTTTCAATGAACCACAAGCAAGATTAAAAGATGAACCATGGAGTACCTGGTTAGCCTCCGTGCTAAAGTCCACAAGGGGTCGACACTATTGATAAAATTCTTGGATCAGGTGTTCGAGATGGAATATTACATAGTGAAGTCCTAAACTTGGTCGCGATATGTTATCATAGTCCTGCAACACGTGCGCCTTTGGTCATACAAATTCATTTCTTTATCATGAAAAATTCTAGCCATCATTCCTGTGTACAAAAACTCTAGCTCTAGTGCACAAGGCGAAAAACTTTTGCTACTTCTCTTCACAGTATAATAAACTCAGTAGAACATCATGTCTGCTAGCTTGAGCTGCTTCTCCAGAGGCAAGTACTCTCTAAGAGAAAGACAGGTCTCATGCATCACACGCATCAGGAAATCAGCCATATCGTTTTCACTTTGGTCGATGGGTTGATGCTGCAAGCTGGGTGCAGGAGAGTCAGATGCCAGAGACTTGCTCCATTCGTGGATCCGCTCCGTTGGTGTCCACAAGAACGAAACTGCTGCTTCAGCAATGGAGCGCCATTTTGGGGTTGACAGAAGAGAAGGTAAGGTCACTGGGAGGTCACTCAACACAGCAGTTGGATCCAAAATCAAAAGCGGCATGTATTTGCAACAACTGCCTGATAGAAGTCCAAGAAACTGAAGTGCCTGAGAGGAAAAAATTTCGGGTTTAGTTCAAGATGGCGAATATGTACCATTGGAACATACTATGAACTGGTATGCATATCATCTTCAAGCTTTCGATCAAAAACAAGTACAAGTAGCTAATACATGCAACTGGTGTTGAAAAAATTGAATTTAAATAGTAGAAGAGAAAGAAAGAAAGAAAGAGACGGGAGATAGCAAACTGGTTTGCAAGGAAGCAAGTGGCTTACTGTGAATGGAAATCCAGTGACACAGCTAAACTGCAATACATCTACAAGCCATTGTTGACACTTCCCTCCGCTGGTTGAAGAGACGACACAAATTCCACAAGCACATCCCATAGACCTGCAGAATGACAAGCCACAGAAAGAATACCAAATTGGTGACACACTTCTATAGAAATCTACTGTCTAATACTAGCAAAAATTTAAAAGGAAAAAGGGAGCTTGATGAACAGCGGAAACCAGTGGTTATTGATGAACACAGGGTTCACCACTCACCACTAACCTTGTGATCCAGTGTTCAGTAGGGAAGCTTTCAGTATCCTGAGCTCACTCAATGGAAGGGAACCACTCCTTACTAGCCAAGCGCTTAATTGAATCTTCTTCAGAGTGGCACTAAAGGGAGCATCCGTTTGAAAAAGATCAACTTCTGAAATCTGCATCATTATTTCACCGTAAAAATCGAGTTGAGATCACAATCCATGGAGGTTATATAATAGATAAGCAGAAACAATTTCGAATAGTATACTGCATTAGAACTAGAAATATTCTGAATCTGGAATAACTGAAGATACAGGGTTAAAGACCATCCCACTGATTGCATACCTGCAGAAGGTCCAACAACCAAGCTTCACGGGTCTTTCCCAGGCATCTTGTTGCTTTCCACCCTTCATATAGGGCCATCTTGGTGTAAACTAGTGAACTTCTTTCCTCAAATCTTTCTTCACAGCAACAAAAAACTCTTTTCGTAGTTTCTTGCATTTTCAAGTTATTTGAGGTTGTTTTGTGATGCTTTTAACTCTTCATATGGTTTTGAGTGATTTAAGGTCATTTGAAAGCTCTTTTGATAGATTCTTGGATTTTCAAGTTATTTGAGGCTGTTTTATAGTGTTTTTACTACTTTTCATTCGTTTTTGTGCATTTTGAAAAGATAAGACACAGGTATAACACAGTTGTTGATAGCTCAAGTACATAGCGCAACCCGAGATCTTTTTGCACACCCAACAATCGTGATGCTAGGTTGATAACATCCTCACAACCAATATTGTGAGGCTCAAAATTTGAATAAATAGCAAGAAGAGCCTCCAACAAGTCCACCCCATCCAAACACAATCACATAAATCCAACAACCAATTACTATCAAACACAATCACATAAATCCAACAACCAAACATCATCCCATCCTACACAAACCATCGTCTCAATCAAATCATTATACCTTCACGAACGGATTCCCCTCCGTCACCTCCCACCCCCACCCTCTCCCAAACCCTAATCTCGCCACACACCCAACTCCCTTCACCACAACCCCAACCACCCTCCCCTCCACCTCTTCCACCTCCTCCACTCCCGCCACCAACTCCGCCACCCCGTCCCTCACACTCACAACTCCGTCCCTCACCAATCCGCACCACTCCCGCACCGCCTGATCGATTATTGCAGGGGAATTGGAACTGAGGAGGCGAGAGATTAGGGTTCGAGAGGCGTCGGGGTTAGGAGCGGAGGGTGGTGAAGAGGCGGTGGATTGATTGGCGTTGGAGGGATGGGTGCGGGGTTGTTAGGGCGTGGGTGACGGCGGCGTCCATGGCGGCGGCGGCGTTGGAGGATGGTGGTGTTTTGGGCAGCTGCCGGTGAAAAAGTGGGAGATTTTCCTTTCTTTGATTGAACTTTGAACATAAATTACATAAAACTCCAATGATCTATGTAAAGGTAAAATCAGCAGGACATCAACCTACATAATCTTTGTCATTCTGAGCGGTGGGATGACAATCTACGTAAAGTTATCGAGATTTTGTTACAAGCTTATTTCTTCGATGTCTTCATGAGTTTTGAATCCCAAACAATTATAAATAATGATATTGATTATTAATTATCGATTGATAATGAAAAAATACTCACGATAATCATTTTTATAAAGTTTCTTAAAAAAAATTTACATCATAGTTGATTTTTGACTTTTTACGGATCCATATTTATTTATGTTAATTATCTTGGCTAACGGATTAAAGATTGAACATCTCTTATATCATCCAGAAGCAAATCTCTCTATTTTAGATATATTTAAGGCATGGTTACGTTTAACTTTATGTCTTTATATCATATATTTAACAATAAAAATATATACATAGGTTAAGTTAGACAATATAAATATAAGAGTGAAATATGCATCTGCATTATTCCTATAAATATGAGAGAATGCTTTCAAAAGCTTGTTACATAGTTGTGAAAATAATGTATCATTACGGCATTGTTTTATCGAACACGACTGTGATTATCACAAAATCCTATGGAACCCATGTAGCCAACAATCGCATACTTGTCTCCAATGAACAACCACACCACAAAAAATAGAACACAAAATCAAACAGCCTTATCACAAACTGCAAATTTGACAGGCAGAGAAGCTGCCACTTCAATCAAGCTCTAACCAGCATCGCTCATCATCACCCGCGCCTTTCACCTTCATTTCTTCAAAGCCACTCACTTTCTCGCAAACCCATCAGGTTCAGATCATTTCTGCTTCTGGGTATCAACATTCTCATCTTGAATCGCACACTTCAGTGAATTTTTACCGTTATTGTGGAAATTGGCATTAGGGTTTTGATTGTTGGTATACAATTGGATTGAAAGCATTGTTGGGTTTTGAGTATCGGGGTGAATTGTGAACTGGGTTGGATTCAGATTTGCGGAAGGGTATGAGGGCTTGCTGTGTGTAGATGTTGTTGGGTAATTTGTGTTGAAGTTGAATGATATAGGAAAAGGCTTAAACAATGGCTTCATTGGCTTCCCTTGTAAGTTTGGGAAGCGCTGGGGCGTGTTCGTCCTCGACGAATTTCGAGGTATCTTTGTCCCTTGTGAGGAGGGTTTCTGTGCCACAGAGTTGTTGTAGTTGTAGTTTTCACCGTCTTGGTGGAGGGAAGAGATGGCAGCGTGCATTAGTTTGTAGATTTTCGATGGTGAAGGATTTTGTTTCGGAGAAAGGCAACGTTGCTACTCCGCAAAATTCTTTAAGTGGGGTGAGTAAGGATGGGGATAGCGGTCTTCTCCTAAGGCCGTCTCCAAGGCCCATGATGAGGCCGGAACCTGGGTTGAACTCTCGGATAGGAGGGAATTCGGTGTCTTCGGATTCGGAGCTTAGGAATGAGGGTGAGAAGAAGGTTATTGATCCGCTTAGTGAGGCTCTAGAGAAGGTCGAAAAGCTTGAAACTCCGAAACCGGAGATATGGGTGAGAAGGGATGGTGGCACCGTAAATAAAGCCATTTCTTCTCCCAGAAATGGAAGAGCAGTGAATACATCGGTTGTAGACAACACCAAGGCTTCAAAGGGCGTCTGGCGAAAAGGAAATCCAGTTACAGAGGTGAGGAAGGTCACCCAAGATCCTGTAAGGACTGATGAGGTTAGGAAAGCAGTAGGAAATGCCAGGTTAGATGAGAAACCAGAGCCTGAAGAGTCTGCTTCTGCTCCAGTTCCATCTGCTCCAACGCCACCTCTTCCGCCATCCAGCACAGATGGGATAAAGTTGCAATCAAAGCCTTCTCTAAGGTCTCCCACGATCCGCCCCAAGAGAGCCGTCATCTTGAAGGATGTTGGGGCTGCTCCAAAGCTGCAAGAAACTGATGAAAATGGTGCAGCTGTAGCTGCAGTTACTGAACGTGCAGCTGCAGTTACTGAACGGGCACCAATCTTAGTGGACAAGTATTCCAGAATGAAGGCCGCGACAGGTTCCCAGACTGCTCAAGCACCTGTTACTCACCGCAGGCCAGCAAAACCTTCTTCTGCGAAGTATGATGATGATGACTTTCCGAAGAAAAATGCATCATTTAGGAGGCGTATGAATGATGATGATGTTGAGTTACCTGATGAAATATCGGAACTTGGTGTGCGCATTCCTGGTGCTGCACCTACTAGAAGAAGAAGGAAATGGAGTAAAGCAAGTCGTAAGGCAGCTAAACTCCAAGCAGCTATGGATGCGGAACCAGAAAAAGTGGATATTTTAGAGGTGGATGAGAAGGGTATGCTGATCAGTGAATTAGCATACAACTTGGCTATTGGTGAAGGAGAAATTTACAGTTTTTTGTTTAGGAAGGGTGTTGTGACGGGTAAGGTTGAAACTCTTGATAAACACCTTGTGAAGATGGTCTGCGCGGAGTATGATGTGGAAGTTTTAGATGCCACACCTGTTAAATTAGAAGACAGGGCAAGAAAGAAGCAATTCCTTGATGAAGATGATCTTGACAAGCTAGAAGAAAGGCCTCCGGTGATCACTATCATGGGCCATGTGGATCATGGAAAGGTTACTGATTTCTAATTCTTTTGTTTGATTTTATTTTTCTGTAATCAAAATCATATCGTCATGGTACTCTATCTGACCTATCCTTGATATTTTTCTTTGCAGACGACCCTTTTGGATCATATACGGAAGAGTAAGGTAACCACTGAAGCTTATGTTCTTAATGTTGATTTTTTGCAATTGCTATGGATCTAGACTTAGTCGTGTTGTCAAGTTCTTACTATCTGATTTTGAAGAAAGAGTTGTCCAGTACTACTGATCTTGTTTAGAACTCTTGTTCATACAGCATTTTTGCTCTAGATGTGTCAGTTAGATTCTGATATTTGAACACTTTAGGTGGCTGCTTCTGAAGCTGGAGGGATCACGCAAGGGATCGGGGCATATAAGGTGTCAGTCCCGGTTGATGGCAAGTTGCAGCCATGCGTCTTTCTCGACACTCCTGGCCATGAGGTAGGGTTGAATTAATGTGTTTTCCGTTTGATGATTGGTGCTATCTTATTTCCATGTTATCAAATTTATTTTCTAGTGTCTTCCTGGCATTACTGACATGCCTTCAATTGTTAATCTAGGCATTTGGGGCAATGAGGGCTCGTGGAGCTAGAGTGACGGACATTGCTATCATTGTCATTGCTGCAGATGATGGCATCCGTCCTCAAACAAATGAGGCCATAGCGCACGCCAAAGCAGCTGAAGTACCCATTGTGGTTGCCATAAATAAGGTACAAGGATGCATAATACTGGAAAAAAAGTAAGAAGATTATATGTGAGTGTAGAATTCAATCTTGGTTCATTTTGTAGATAGACAAGGATGGAGCCAACGCAGAACGTGTGATGCAAGAGCTTTCTTCTATTGGCCTCATGCCAGAAGATTGGGGCGGTGATGTCCCCATGGTTCAGGTTCTTAATTGCTCCTTGCATATCTTTTTTTTCTTTTTTCCCTCCCACCTATGTGGATCTGGATTGTTACTAATATTCTTGGTATCTTCCTTTCCTTTGACCGCAGATAAGTGCTCTGAATGGGGATAACGTTGATGACCTGTTAGAAACAGTCATGTTGGTTGCGGAGGTTAGTTAAATAGAGTCGAGGCAGTTTCACGGTCTTTTTTTGATATTATTGAACGAAAGTGGCTAGAAAAACTAGTTCAAAGTGATGCGTTTTGTTTAGAAATGTTCTGTTTCATGTATTTGTAAATTTCCTTGCCCATCGCATTTATTTTCATAGTCCAGTCCAAATCTTAGCTGTATGCTTCTGGAAAATAAAGTTGACACAGTGTAACTATTTGCTTCACAGTTGTACTTTAGCATGTAAGACAATCAACCCCATATAACGTGCTCTAGACTAATTTAAGCCATTGTCTTCATTATTCACCACTGAATAAGCGAGCATAAACAGAATCATCTTCTTGGCTTTAGTTTGATTGTGCTGGTTGTTAGCTCTAGTTTGATTGTGAATGTGTAATAATTGTGAATTGAAGTGTAATTTTGCCTGAATCATTGTAGCTCTTTCATATCGTTAGTGGCAGTGAGGAAATTTATCACTTGACAATTTTCTTCAATTACTTAGTTTGTGATCTTTTCTTTATACTATTATATGTCACCTTCGTTTCACTGCAAAGTGCTGTATGATTTTGTTACCCCTCTTGGCGGCTGCAATGTTCTTGTTTCACTCTTTAAGTTGCTAGTCATTTCTCTGATTGATGTATTTCTTGCCTTCTATTGCGAGAGAACTCTAACAGTGGTTCTTCTCTTTTCTGGTCCTTATAGTTGCAAGAGTTGAAGGCCAATCCTCATAGGAATGCTAAAGGGACTGTTATTGAGGCCGCTCTTCATAAATTAAAAGGGCCGATTGCCACATTTATTGTTCAGAATGGCACTCTAAGAAGGGGCGACATAGTAGTTAGTGGCGAAGCTTATGGAAAGGTCAGCTATTTGAGCTACACCGCTCGAATGATTCCATTTTCCGAATACAGCCCTTAATTATTCTTATGTCGTCATGTGCAGGTGCGGGCTTTGTTTGATGATGGTGGAAAGAATGTAAATGAAGCCGGACCATCCACTCCAGTGCAGGTTTATATCATGTCTCTCTGTCCTTGTGTGATGTAAAATTTAGTACCATTAAATTTGCTTTTATCACCGTTGAAAAAATATATGCACACACAGTGAAGTATAGACGTGTGCCCTCATTTACTACGTTGTTTGCTTATGTCTTACAGATCATTGGACTGAATACTGTTCCATTTGCTGGTGATGAGTTTGAGGTTGTGAGTTCCCTTGACATTGCTCGTGAAAAGGCTGAAGCCCGTGCTGAGGCGATTAAGAATGAACGCCTACAAGCTATTGATAGGGAAGCAATTGTGACTCTTTCAGCTCTGGCTTCCGCAATTTCCGCTCGGGATGACTCTGCAGTAGACTTGCATCAGCTGAATATTATTCTGAGAGTCGATGTTCAGGTCGGTCTATCAACTCATGCTCTAATTCAAAAAATGCAGTTGATATAAAAGATTGCCAATTTTAAATGATGTAACGGATTGTCGTATTTCATGCTCATCTTATCATAGTCAGATATAAATTTATCTCTCCTCATATAAGCTTTCTATATTATCAACTGGTAGTTGAAGATATTAGCATCTCTAGCATACTGATTCTCCCGAAAATGCACAGGGTTCAATCGAAGCCATCAGACAAGCCCTGCAGATACTTCCTCAAGATAATGTCACTTTGAAATTTTTATTGGAAGCAGCAGGAGATGTGACCATGAGTGATGTTGATCTTGCCTTCACTTCGAAAGCCATTATACTGGGATTCAATGTGAAGGCACCTGGTCCTGTTCAACATTACGCGGATGAGAAGGGAATTGAAATTCGGCTGTATAGAGTCATCTATGACCTTATTGATGATGTTCGGAATGCAATGGAAGGACTCCTCCAGCCAGCACAGGTATATATTAGCTCTCTCGCTTCCCTTCCTCTTTGGCATTTTAGAGCACCTTTCATTGATGCAGGCGGAAAAGGGAGTAAAATGCAAGGGAAGGCCTACATGTCTCATTATGCGAATTGAATTACAGGCCAGTTTGGTGGCCTATTTGGTATCATTTTTGTTTTTTGTTTTTGTTTTACTGACTGATGAAATAAAACTGTTTGTTTCCGATTATTTTTTCTTAAATGGATGAAACGAAAGCTGAAAACAAAAAATCAGAAAAAATGATTTTCAGTTTTAGTTTCTCGTTTTATCAAAGTACAATATTAAAAATTCTTTTTGTAAAATATACTGCTGCATCGTAAGACACTCGTAAGGGCTAAGTTGATCAGTTACTATCGGTAGGGATGGGAGAGAACCATAGACGAGCAACTACTAATGTGTTTTGTTTGAATAAGTGATTTTGATTTTAGCTATTCGTTTTTTTTTGTTTTTGGCTTTTATTTTGGTTTTTTTTTTTAGTTTTGAGCAACAATATCAACGGCCCCTGGGTGAAAAAAGCTTGATGCACCATCTTTCAGATCTAACTTCAGTTTGTTTTTTTTTATATTGTTTTTTTTTTTTAATGTAAGTGGATATTGCAAGCTTGATACTTAAGTTTTTTTTTGTAATATAATGCAGGAACAAGTGCCAATTGGTGCAGCAGAAGTCCTAGCCATATTTAGTAGCAGGAGTACTAGTGTTGCTGGATGCATGGTGAAAGAGGGAAAACTAGCCAAAGGCTGTGATATCCGAGTTGTGCGGGATGGGAAAGTCATCCATACCGGTGTTCTCAATTCTTTACGTCGAGTCAAGGAAGATGTTAAGGAGGTAATAAACTTGATAGAAATTTTTGTTGAGATTGGGGAATATATGTGTCGGCAAAATAGTAAAGAATTTCTCGGCATACATCAGCACAATACAGATCATAGTTTTGAAGAACTAGTTTCGAGAAAACTACAACTTCAATATGGTTAGGTTGTATTCACCTAATATGTTTGAGAAATCTCTTTTTAACATCATTCGAGGGTGATTGCTCAAATTTTTCTTTTCAATTTGAGCCCTGACTCAATTTTTCTGCTCTGGACTTTCACACGGCACTTCGTCACATCCATCAAGAATTTAATGATTTTCTTGTATGCTTGTATCTGTGTAGCTTACTGGCATGACTTCTATGTGCATGGTACACCTTATTTAGCTCCTGTAGAACAAATTCCTTATCTGCATGGTCTTGTTTTTATGACAGGTAAGCGCCGGCCTAGAATGTGGCGCCGGATTAGACGACTACGATGATTTTAAAGTAGGAGACATTCTAGAGGCTTTCAAAACAGTACAGAAAAAGAGGACGCTAGAGGATGCTTCAGCTACAATTGCTGCCGTTTTGGATAAAGCTGGAATCTCAAGATAAAAAGTGAACAATCCGTTTTCTTTGGAGTCCATGTGGTGTCGCCGATGGCTTTTTTTTAGTTGACGATGGGATTATTTTCTTCGGAAAATTTCCCTTAAACCCATGATTCACTAGCTCCAACATGCCGTAGCTTTCGAACCTATGGAGCTAGGTTCAGTGGAATGCGTGACCTGGGTTGAAGCACACGATCCATTTTGTGTTGTACAGTAACATGTACTTGTTGATCAACATTCTTATTGTAAAGAAATAACAGGCTTTCGCCCAACATTACGTTCCGAAAGAAGTGATACATGTTTCTGATGTCATATCTTCTCAGAAAAAGATGATCTCTTATATAATCATGGGCTGATCTTGGGTCGAAATTTTCAGAGCAGCAATATTGATAACTTATATGGTAGCGAGAAACCTTTAACACACTTAACACTCGTTACAATTCCCGGTTCAAATGTGGGATGTTCAATGTTCATAACGGTGCTCAGTTTGGATCTCTACTACTCCAGCTTGGTTGGTTTTCTCTACTTTCCAGTCTCTGCTCTCCAACAGGTTTGTGTTCAAGAATGGAGGCTGATTCGGGCTAGGAATCGTGCAGGACTCATCTGTCAGCATCTGAACCACTTGAGCCATGGAGGGCCTAAGCGATGCTGAAGCCTGGATGCATAGCAGCCCAATCTGAAGAACCCTGTCAGCCTCAACTTCGGAGAACTCGTTGCTTAGACGGGGATCAACTGCTTCATACAATCTGTTCATCCTGTAAGAGTTCCAAACCTGTCACAGCAGTACGACTGTAAGTATAAGCAGTTAAGAGAATGAGCATTTTGTTGAGGAGATGGGATGGGAGAGTCCGATCATACCGACTGCAGGATGGAAACGGAGTTCTGTAGGAGGAGAATGTTTTTCCTGCCAGAAACTATCTCAAGGACAAGGACTCCATAACTATAGACATCCGCCTTATCAGTGAGCTGCCCTCGGAGCAGGTATTCAGGCGCCATGTATCCTCTGTTGACAAGAGACAATTATTTAGTCATTGTTCTTGATACTTTTTTCATATGTGAATCAGGGATGTAATCCAGTTGAACCACTTACAATGTCCCAGCGATTCCTGTGCTGAGATGGGTCTTATCAGCACCAAAGCACCGTACTAGTCCGAAATCTGCGATCTTTGGTTTAAAATCCTCATCAAGAAGTACATTACTACTCTTTATATCTCTGTGGAGTATTCTTGTTTGAGTTCCTCCGTGAAGGTGAGCTAAGCCCTCCGCCGTCCCTACAATTATATCGAATCTCTGCTTCCAATTCAAGTTTTGACCTTCCTCTTTACCTGTAGGATCGAGAAACGTTCAAGCGATTCAATGAAGGAAACAAACTCATATCACAAATTAAAATATGAGCTTCGGAAGATAATTACCAAAAATATAGTGGTCTAAGCTCTTGTTAGGCACATACTCATAGACGAGTAGGCTCTCGGGACCTTCAATGCTACATCCTATGAGCTTGACGAGATTCTTGTGTTGAATGCCGCTGATCAAATTGACCTCATTGAAGAATTCATCAGCCCAGTGCCGAGTATTGAAGAACAACCTCTTCACCGCCGCAACTCTACCATCTGGAAGAGTCGCCTTGAACACAATCCCGGCTCCTCCTTGGCCAAGCTTTCTTGATGGATCAAAGAAGTTGGTCGCCTTCTCTAACGTCTCGTACTTGAACTTCAGGTTGAACTTCTTCCTGTTGCTCTTCATGTTCATCTTGGAAATGCTTGAAGTATATTGTGAAACCTGTTGTTCTGCACAAACAGTACAACACATTTTTCATAGTTCTCAATAAGTAGTTATCTCCATTGATACACTGAAACTAACGAGCAATCGGACTGCCACTGTATTACCAAGCTAATAAACAGAAATGAACATGTTTAGCATTCAGCTCAATTTGGATGAGTTTTATGATATAGTCCATGAGCCTTGAGCACATGGTGAATGCAGTCCCGACTTCAGATACTTGACAACCAAAAATATTGTACTCGTAGTATAGAATTACCTTGCTTAAATACACGTAACCTTAGGTAGCCCAAATAAGTTGCAAACACCAAGAACATGAACGCTGCAGCGGCTGCTAAGAAAACTGCAGTGATCACCCCTGTCTTCTCCGACTCTGCAGAAAGCAAAAATCACAATCGGATAATTCTAAAAACAGTCTTTGAATAAGGAGGAGACATTCTTAACATGAGTGTCTGATATCAAACTAGTCCATCTGTATTAATAGAACAGTTGAAAACAAGTACTCAAAGTGCTAAATTTCAATGCTCAGGTGCTTACTCTGGTCGGATAGTGCTTGTTCATCATGGTTATAAAACTTCTGAGTCGAATACCTCAAGTAACACCCAGCATTCATGGCTCTGCCTTCCCGGCTAGCCGCGCATCCCTTTACCTCCTCACCCGCCTTCCTTAGGCAAGCCTTGCAACCAGCAACACCAACAGTCCTCCAACACTGTGCCATCGCGTACACTCCCTCAACCCCTCCACCCCCTAGGACGCTCCCCACGCCAAACCCTCCATTCGCCAACGCAATCCTAGTCACTTTCTCGACCACCAACGACACACTCTTCTCAAACTCCTGGACCTGATGAGCCAGGACACCATACCCCGTGGTGCAGTTGGCCGTGTCAAGAGCCGGATCAACATACTCCTCATAGAACCTGTAGTTATCATACCTGAGAAAGCATCCATCAAGATATATACGGGCAGAGAGGGCTGGGAGGCAACGTGGGAGTTTTGTCCGGCTGGCCGCAAAGCAAAGGAGGCAGTCAGTGTGTGACAGATCGTCGAAGCACTGAGCCAGTCCATACATGACCTGATTAGAGCCTGAGGCGCCCGTGGTGCTGTGGTACGCCCAGTTCTGGTTGTCGATGGTCTGAGCCAAGGCGTGCATCTCCTCCACGAAGGTGGAGATGAAGATGGTCGATGCCGGCTCCTTGGTGGCGCCACATATTAGGCCGGATTCCGATATCAAGGGGTTCGATGCACAGAAAGGAACTACGACCACAAAGAAGACGACAAACAACAAGATCACACAAGAAACTGTCATGTACTAAACATGTACACATACAAGGATGTCAAGATATGGGATGAGTCGTCTTTGTCCTCTGAGTCTTGTCTATTTGCTCGTGATCTCACAATGACAAAACGAAAATGGCATTTGGTTCCTGCAAAGAAAAGTGGAGCAGATACAGAAATGGTTCATTTTCATCTCATTAACGCATGTTGCTTTTCTAGCAGGTGCTCTAATTTGGCGAACCTGTGGGCAACAACTTTAATCATAAGTAGAGAAGGTTCTTCTTAGACTTAAACAGGCAATAGTGATGTCTCGTAAATTTGTCGTGCCACAGGAAATGCTCATTGTGGTAAGAGTGAGTTCAACAATACAAAAGCCACCACCCAGATAATCCTGACCACAAAGTAATCACAGGTATCTTTTGCGCACATAGTAGTAACAGTACCTTATAGTATAAAGATTAGGACCAAAAAATGTCACAGCACATATTGTCCTCTGATTCGAGCGGAGGCGTTCTTGGTTTACATTGCCCCTATTCGGAGAGACTCACAGATATTGGATTTCACCGGAAGAACACAAAAGCAGATAATATCTATAACTCCACTTTGACATATATTTCAAACCAAGAAGAATTCAGTGGCTCTCTCGAGAGAAATATACAGGAGCGAGGATTAAATATAACAATTTCACCACTCAAAATACTAAGAATTTCACATGAAAATCCGATGAATTAAATTTGAACATC
Organism: Drosera spatulata; assembly: GCA_035668315.1. Lineage (NCBI taxonomy): Eukaryota > Viridiplantae > Streptophyta > Magnoliopsida > Caryophyllales > Droseraceae > Drosera > Drosera spatulata. The sequence goes on from JAOVYX010015237.1 coordinate 22,179, forward strand.
AAACAGGAAGCTCTCCAGGAGAGACATAAGAAGCATCGAAAATAAAAGAAAGGGGAGCAGGCCAATGCAAACCAGGCTGCACAATATAGAGGGTTTACGATGCCATTGGAGGTGACACCATGTTTCGCCAAAAGTAATTTTGCATCTATACGATCATATTAATCTGTGGCGAGATATCTGATAAGGGGCATATTAACGACCAAACCAGCCACGTTGGGGTTGCATTCTGCCTTCATTCATAAGCTTATCTAACACAACATTCAGATCGACCGACTGCCCATTCTCGGTCAGTTTCTTGACCGTAGCCCTGACATGATCCCTAGGAAATCCCATGCTTGTCACCTTGTCAATGACATCATCAATAGGGACCCTATTTCCAGATCCCCCAGAACCTGAGCTGCCGCTAACCGTGGAAGCGGTAGGAATAGCTTGAGGTAAAAGTTTAGCTGTTGGAATTGGATAATTAGGGTTTCCCATACCGGAAGGAAGAGACGAAGGCTTGAATGAAGAGCTGTTGTCATAACGTGAAGGAGACCCACTGTAGGGGTATTGTTCGTTTGGTCCTTGTGGAGGAATGTAGCCAGATTGGAAACCTGAACTGGATCTGCCCATGTTCGGCTCATTTAGATGTGCCGGTGGCGCATTGTAGAACTGTTTATTAGGCACTACAGTTGGCTGCGGCTGCTGCAAGTTTGGGGGATAGATCTGAGGAGTAACATAACTGGTTTCCTCAGGTTGATAACCCAATGGAGGAGCTTGGGGTCGAGGAGGAACGTTAACAGGAGCAGCGGAAGGATGCTGGTTATATAGAGTTGGCGGTGGTTGAGCAACCGGTTGCAGTTCCGTGGGAGTAGGTTGCCGAAATTGCGATGGGGGAAACTGGAATTGCTGGTGGGGGTTTTCATTAGTCTGACTTGGGTGTGGAAAGTATTGATCCCGCTGGGGTAGGGGTGGAGTTTGACCTTGAGGGAATTGAGCGGGCATCGGCACTGGAGGATGAACCGTATGTTGAGGAGGTGGAAGAGGAGCATTAGGAGGCGGAAGAATGGGAAGTGATGGTTCAAGAGCAACAGGGAACTGAGGGCTGAGTTGCTGAGAAGCAGCTGTAGCTCGTGGTATCGGATCAACGTGCTGTGTGTCGCTCCGATTTTCTGGTGCTTGAATTTCCTTGGACATTTCCAGCTTGGCTAGCAGTATCTGAGCGTCCATAACTTCTTGCTTGTCCTTCAGATTTTGCACCCCACTTTGTACCTGCAAGAGATTGTATGCTATCTTCAATCTTCGGATGAATAGAAACTGTCACATCAGCATGCAAGGTTGCCTTTTAAATCACTTTACCCTCAAAATGTCTAATCTAAGTGAGATGAGATTAATCACACACAGAAGAAATTCAAAACTTATGTTAAACTATATGGTTTCCACTTTACAGTCATAAGAATTAAGAATAAGCACCTTCGTCACGGCACTGATGCCGCTACCATTGAGAAAAATACTCAACAAAGAGAAAAATGGTGTAAATTCGATTATCTAAAAACCATAGAACACCAAATTGACAATCAAGCTTTTCTTCTACTCTTCCATTTAATTGGATAAAAGATGGCAAATCACTTGGCTCTTTATATGGTGCGGCTCCAACTTGAACACAGTTGGAGCATCATCGATGCAAACTGAAATGCATGCGATGCATGTCTATATGTATCCGTCAAAGTAAGTGATAGTTAAGCGTACCTCCCGAAGAATGTTCTCCAAATGCCTCATCTTTCCATCAGTGCTTCCCTGGCCATTACCAACAATTACCTTCAAATCATCCAAGGTGTTCTCAAGCTGGCCCATTCTGTTCTCCAGCTGTGATACTCGATTGCTGAGGCCATCTAATGAATGTATCAGGTTATCAGTGTGCTTCTGGAGGGTTCGATCAATTTCAGACACAAGTGTTAAATGATTTGTATTTTGAGCTTTGTCAAGGATCACTTTGTCAGGGACAACTGAATCCAGATAACCATAGCCCTGGCAGTAAACAATAAACAGAGGATAAGGAAACATGATTCAAATAATTATTATTGCCACTGGCAAGGAAAAATGTAAGTTCCATACAGGAGAAAAATGTAAGTTCCATACAGGAGACATTTTTTCCAGTTAGACAGTCATGTTCATCAGGCAACATACACATAAAAAATCTGTTTAGAAAAAAAAAACAAGCAAGCATGAAGGAATATCTAATCACGAACAACTTCTGTTGGGTGCAGAGTAGAGACTAAGAGGCACCTTACAATTGGCGGAACTTGGAAGGTCACAATTCTACGTACGAAACTCATTGTGGTGATAATAATAGATGCACCACGGCGAGAAACATGGCAATTCAAAAGGAAAAGATGGCCTTGAGAGAAGATTTGAAGAAATTAATCAAGAACAGGATATCTGGTCCAGTGACTTGGGACCTATAGACTAGTACTTGATAGTTGTTGCCCCATTTCCTCACATTCAAGCTACATAACTACAAAGCTAAACTTTCATCCAGCAAATGAAGGAAAAAGCGACTGGACAATTTTATATGATCGTTATCATCCTATCAAGAATGTCTTTATCAAAGCTTTGTTTCTCAACAGGAACATCTTGGTGTGCTACCATGGAAAATTTTCCTCTCATACCCTATGCATCCAAAAGATGCATCAAACATTCTGATCATAACATACTCAAGACCAAATGCTTTTAGATTCTACACAGGCACACTCTTGATCCCCACCGTCCAAAGATACGCAACTCATACAGTTCTTGACAATTCCTGCGCAAAATTCTCCCACATAATCTTCCCAACGCTAAATCCTTCATTCTCCCTCGTCATTTCCATTCCTTACTCTCCCCTCCATTTCCTCAGAAACCATATCATTTCCACACCGCCCAAACTAAACGAACAATCAAAGCCTACAAACCTTCCAACCAAATAACCAAATTCACTTCCGAATCACAAAACATATTTGATTGCACCACACAAAATCAATAACTCAAAAACAGTCAGCTCAAGCAACACAGACGCACCAAAAACCTATTCACAAAAATCAAATCAAATAAATCAATCAAGTAGAATGACATAATCGGAGCTCACTTTAAGTCCCGCAGTCTGCACCGAAGTAGAATCCATCGAACCCCAACTCCTATTCCCACCACCGACACCGGCGACACCGACAACATCAAACTGAGTTGAAACACCGACGACAGGTCGAATTGGCTGGAAATCATAGCTAGGAAAGATCTCACTCTTCTCCCCCACTCCTCCACCGCCGTCGACGGCGTCCCTCTCCGTCGTCTCCGACACTTGATCGTCGATGACCTCGTGGATGGAATCGATGGTGGTGGATTTGGATCGAGAGAGATCCATTATCTGTTTGTCCATGAACTGTGATGCATTCATTGGAGGGATTTGGGGGGATTTGGAGTGAGAATTGGGGATCTAGGGTTCGATTTAGGGAATTAGGGTTTCGATTTGGGGGAAATGGGTGAAGGTGCGTCGGTAGCAGTGGACCGACAACAATGTTGATGATCGAGTTCTTTCTCGTGTGTTTTTATTTTTCTTATGTTCTGCTTTTCTTTAGACGTAACAAATTTGTAGTTGAATCATCTTATTTGATATTCGATGTTTTAGATTTTCTGAATATTTATTTTTATAGTGGAATCTTAAATGAATTAATATAGATTTCAAACGAGAATCCTAAGATCTAAAGAATTCTCTAAAAATAAGTCAAACCATATAATTAAAATAGGTTTAGTTATTATTATAATTTGACATCAAAAAATGATTTTATCATCAATTGTATAATTATGATTTTAATATTTGATTATATTTTAGAATAAAATGGGATCAATTCAAACTCAATTGTGTATTCGTTAGTTAATTAATCTAATTTAAACATAAATAAATGAAAAGATAAACAAAATGCTAACGTGACAAATATATCTACACTTATATCTGGTGTCAAATTTGAAACCAAATTTAACTGAATTCTATTTTGTCATCAATTTTAATTTGAAGTGATGTTTTTATAATTTTATATAAAAATATGACTATAACATTATATATAAATTATGATTGAATTTATTCTAACCATCGCTTTAAAACAATCAACCTATCGATTGATCATGTAACACGATTTGGGAGATTTTGTAGCATCATTGTCTTGGTCTTCTTGCTACCCTCATGTGACTGGCTTCCGTAACAAGAAGGTTAGCTTGACTTGATGACTTTGACAATAATAAATGACCTTATGTATTAGAAATTGATGTATTTTAAAAGTAGAAATTGATAAAGCATTCTTTGTTATGATTGGATGAGATGCTCTATACTGTACACAAATGATAAGGCGTTTAATGTTGAAATTAATTCAAAATCCTTATTGAAATTTCAATTTACATCTTACCCCTCAAAATTATTTGCTTTGCCTCCATTTGTAATATTTTAAAATCCCTATTGGAATTTCAATTTATATTTTACGCCTCAAAATTTTTTGCCATATACTTTGCCTCCATTTGTAATATTTCTTTACACGGTACATCTCACTTAACTTTTTTGTTGTTAAGGAAAACAAAAAGTATAATCTCTTACAATGTCAAATAAGTGGCTAAATGTGTATTAAAATATTTTGGAGGATAACGTGAAAAAAATCGAGATAAGGATTTGTTTATAAATTATCGTTTCATTCATTATTTTTATTTATAATTAGTCATGAATAAAAATGACTAATAACATATAATACAAAGAATATATTTCATATTAAACCTAACTTTGATATGTCGTCGTAGTAGTTGTGGAAAATATGCGTTATAAACACCTCTAGCTTTACATCGTTAGGAAAATTCGATGAAACAATTTTAGAGATGATAGACATGTTCTTTAAGCTTTATTCTAACACCAAGTTACGAACGACCTTTATATGTTACCAAAACCGCAAACATATTGAAATGAACCATTACCGGACATACCAAAAGAAACAAAGGACAAATTTCTTTTCCTTAATTTATTTCTACTTCATATTTTTTCCATACAATAATAATTAGTTCTCTTTGCCGGGAACATTGTATCTGGTCTCAATGCATCCTCTTCTCAAATTGATTCCAACGCATATCAGTTTTCGTCAGTTTCCCATTAATCATCTCCATTTTTTCAAGAATCCAAAGCAAAGCAACCCTTTTTGATTTTGCTTTCTGTCATCAGCTCACACCATTGCTACCCATCATTTCTTTTTGCATCAGCTCAAGCTCACAGTTCCATTTACAAGCAAAGAGGGCAAAAAAAAATAAAAATTCACATATAAAGGATTCTATTCTCTTGTTGGTGATTGTTTTGTTATTGGTTTGAGAGCTAAAGGTGAAATTTTTTGGGTGATTTGACGGTTTTGGAGTTGTGGGTATGTGTTTGTTTTTTTGGTATTTTGATTCCCATGTCTAGTTCTTTGATGGGTTTTTTTGATTCAGTGATTTGGGCAGTTACGGTTTTGTCTTGTAGGTTATTCGTATCCTGTTTTGTGGTTGTTGCTGATTGGGAGTGATGTTCTGTGTGCCGGGGTTTTTAGGGTTTTTTCCCTTAACGGGGCTTGGACTCTGTTCTGAATTGTGATGAGATGTTGCACCAAATAGGGTAGAATGAAGTCTGTGTCTTTTTTAGGTAGTGGAAGGCACATAGGGATAAAGCTTTGGTCTTGGTGTTGGAACCTTTGCCCTGTCCTAGGCAAGTGGATACTACCTCATAAGGGGATGAAAGGCTTGGTTTTGTTGATGGAATATTGGTTTATCATTGCATGTACTCACGATTGTCAAACAGGGTTGGCTTAGTAGTAAGCAACGATTCCGAACTATGTGGTTAGGGATTCGACACTAGGACATCAGGAAACGATCTATTTTGAGTTTTGTTTTGCTTTATGTGGATGATTAACTTTCCATTGACTATTGTTTTGCTTTATGTGGATGATTAACTTTCCATTGACAAATGATCCTAGTGATATTATCGAGAAATACGCCCTCAACTTACTCAGACTGGCCATGTGTCTAACTAGTCATATCGTAGGGAGAATGTACATATTTAACTAGACGGCTTCCTTGGAGGCCTGTGTCTTAGTAGCTGCTTGCCGAATCCCTTAGCTCTTCAGCATTTTCATAGACAAGGCATCAAATTCTAGTGTTGTGACAATGGGAACTAGTTGGGATTGTTTCGTATAACATTGCTATACCAGTGAAGGGGTATTGGAATCTCGACTGTACTACCGCTTCCAATGAATCGGAGGGGAGACCTGCATGTGATGAAACAAGTGATACTTGACATTCTCAACAACATGGGGAGATGGTTGCTAGATTCAGGTCGTGGCATTTTAATCATATCGTTGGCTTAAATAGATTGGATGCAGTCACCTTGGACTTGAGCTCAAATTAGCTTCTGATGCTTCACGCTTCAATTAATGGTCTTAATCTCCATCATCAAGTGATGTAGACGCAGGT
>JAOVYX010015238.1:0-28659 GCA_035668315.1 Drosera spatulata
GAAAACAAAGCAATATAATTAAGTAAGATGGTTCCGTTTTCAATTTTTCTTGAGAATTTAATCAAGTTCAATAAAGCGTATAACCTTTGTGATCTTCATTTGTCATGGATTTCAATCAGTGACTAATATTTTTATTTCATGTTCTATTATGGTAGGTGTTGTAATTAAGTACAACAAAAAGAGAGTCGTCGAAATAAGCTATTGGTTATCATAAAGCATGCCATAACTAAATTAACATAATTACTCTATGTCAAAATAAGAATATAACATAGACTAAATATGTCGCATTATGAATATTTCTTTAACACCTCAGAATATTGACATAACACAGATTAACGCTTTATCATGCTCATATTCATGTGATCATATGCTAACCAAAACAGAATGACATTAACCTATAAACTTGCTACTATCATCAAACAAAAGAGAATGGCTTGACTGCATACATACTTCTCTAGCATATTTAGATGATCAATTCAACTATAATAGAAAAATGATTATGAATATCATTAACACATGAAATGATATCTTAAATTATGCACATGAAACTATAAAAATCCAAAATCATGTCTCATAAAATTCATGAATAACTTTAAATCAATAAGCCATACTCAAATTTTTACCCTACAATTGTCATAATGAGAAATGAAAAATTTATGTAACGATCACAAGAAGTCATTACAATTCACAATGAATAAAAAAAACTGAGATAATGAATCCTAGACCAACAGATATTGATCTAGATGACGCCCGATGATAATCCCTTTGATGGTGGAACGTAGTGTTGTATAGATCTCAAACTTCCTTGACGTAACTCTCAATGTTGTCAGTGGAACTCGTCGTCTCAGATTGGATCGGTGGCTCTTCCCTGTGAAAAATCTTATGGAAAACTCTATGGAAAATGGTATTTCGTCGTAAAATTTGTGGTCAGGCACGGATCTGTGGCTCTTCCCTCTCGAACATAAGCATTGTGATCTATGGTCAGGCACGTACAGCCCGTGCCAAGCAGACACACACATCACAGCCCGTGCTCAAGAACTTTTGGTAATCATGTCACAAAATAGCCGATTTTCAAACTTTCATAACTTTTGTAATTTACTTGCGTTTTTGCTCCGATTTATTTTCTTTTCTTTCGAATATATAGTAAAACATGAAAATTATCTCCAAGTACTCCAAAATCTTCTTGAACACTCCAAAATATTCATCACACCAAAAAAATTCAATTTCTTCAGCTCTGCAATGAAAATAAGAAATATTACAGTATCAACGCTCTAAATAATAAAAGGAACTAAAACGACACAAATTAACGATAAAATGACTCAAACAAGAAACTATGATTAAAAAAACAATGCATGTTTACACACACATCAATATTCTTATTTTGACATAGAGTAGTTATGCTAGTTCGATTACGTAATGCTTATAGGTAATCGATAATTGAAAGTTGACAATTGTTACTTTGTTGTAATTAATTACTACACCTACTATAGAAGTACATGAGATGAAAAATATTAGTCCATGATTAAAATCCATGATAAGAGAAAATCACGCAAATCATACGTTTTATTAATCTTGATTTAATTAAACTCTCAAGAGAAATCCAAAACTAAACCACCTTAGTTTATTATATTTTTTTTCTTAATTTTTTGTTTCTTATGAACAACACCCTCCCTCCCTCTTCCCCCTAGTTTTTATAGAAAATTGATACGAAATCTAAAAATCCCGTTCTCTTTGTTATCAACTCATACTCATCAATACTATTTTTATTGCAATCATATTGAGTGAGGTAGTGTGATTTATTTCAATTTGTATCGTCTTGCGACGGGTGTTAATAAAGTAGACGAAATAGGGGAAGACCGAAGAAGAATTGGGAAAAAATTATCGATCAAGACTTGACCCTACTTGTACTAACAAGAGAAAATGTCATAAATAGGCCTTTCTGGCGCGACAAGATAAGAGTAGTAGGATAACCCTTAAGAATGTCGCCTAGATAATGTTAGAAAAACCTTTAGCAAATCGATTTAGGTTAGGTTAGGTTAGGTTTTTATTTATTTTTAGATTTAGTTCTATATTTGTTTTTTTATTAATTTATTTACTTTGTTTTATCCATAGTTTGTTCAAGATATGCGGAAACCTCTCTGTTATTTCAACATAGATATGATTGTCTACAATTCGTCCTCCCCATATCCTATCTATGATGGAAAATATTGGATTGTTGTTGTTTGTTGTGATTAAAGTCTAGCACATTGAACTTGAACCTGGGGGGAGAAAATAATTATAAAAATGAACTAAAGCTAAATTAAGCTAACTAATTAGTTATAATAACTGAGATAGTGAGAATAGTGTTTTTAATTTAAGTTCAATACGTTTTCAGATAACAAGGACCTATATAACTTCACTCTTGATTCATGAGGTTTAATCATTGATCACATCTTTGACTATTTAAATAGGTATTGTAGAATAGAGATTCTAATCTTCCTCTATTGTAGTTAATTATATGAAAAGTCATCAATTAACCTTAAAAATTCTAACTTGATTATTTAATTCAAACGAGAATGAGTCAAACAAACCAAGTTAAATCACATAGAAGATATCATCACCTTAGATTTCATACAACCCATAGAAAGCTTTTTATAATGTACGAGATCTAAATTATATAACCTCTAACAACTAAGAGTAAAAATAGTTTGACTCCGGTTATTATTAGCTACTATACTCAACTAAGGTAAGAATTGATCAAGTTAGTAATTGTAAAGATATATATCTCTATATAGCTGACCAAAGTACACAGATCACAGGCATATGAAAAAAATCCGAATAAGTTCACATCAATATCTAATTTCAGCAACTACTAAATTACACACAATTCACATCTCATAAATCAAGAATCACAGAGATTCATCACATAGACATTTTAATTAAGATCTAGTCGAAAATCATGAAAATAATCACAAACATCAACATAAAAGAAGAACAATCTATAATCATGAAGAGATATGAGTTCAGAAAAGTCTTCTTTATGATGGTAAATGATAAAAATCCAATATTGCGACGATCTCTGATAGAATATGATAATCAATCCTCTTCCGAAACCAATTGAGATTAATTTATCAAGAGAAAAGTAGAAAATTAGGATTTCTTTGCCGTCATCCTCTAAAATCTGAAAAACACTAATTACTCTCTAAAATGACGACCTACTACAGTATTTATAGGACTAAAAATAAACCTAGTAAAATAAAGGAAAAAATGTATAGAATACATTTTTCCTCCAGAAGTTCACGAGCGTGAACTTATAAGGACAAGGGCGTGACCTAAGCTAAATCTGTCTTTTGCTTCCCAGTTTGAATCTTCACGGGCGTGCATGGCTTCACGGTCGTGACATGTTGTACTGCTTCCATATGCAGTTTTTCCTCATCTCATGGCGGTGACATTGAAAAATTATGACCGTGATCTTCTTAAATAACACCATTTCTTCACTTTTTCATATCGCTTTACTCCAGTTTACATCCAAACGCAATAAACACTTCATATCATCGTCAATCGGTAATAAAAACACGAAACAGAGCAATACCAAGGTTCAAAACACAAAACTATACTCAAATGACACAAATAACAATTAAAAAAAAACTAACACAGAGGAATTACTTAAGAAAAACATGACTATTGGCATAGCTATCAACATGATATTTGTATCTCGGAGTTGTCTTCCTGTTCACTGCCCCTCCTTTCACTATCAAACTCTTCCTGCAGCTTCTACCTTTTTAGGGGGAATAATGATCTCATAATTTGCACTTTCCGTCTCAACGCCCATTTTCCTCTTGTCTCCCTTTTCAATTTTACACAACGTTTTGTCATTTCTTTCCCTTTCTTCTTCGCCATTCTCATTTTACACGCTTCCAAAGCTTTTACTCGGTTCGTGGACATTGAGGCGAAATCTGTACGTACACGAATAGATTCATGGCAGCTTCTTCGGATCTCAACTTCGTTGCTCAGCATTGCATTCACGGTATACTTTCGAGTACTCTGCTTGTCAGTTGTCAAAAGGTGGTTTTTGTTTTTGGTTTCTTCATTGACTGTAACTGCTGGAGCCAAACTCCGAGAGATATTGTCTATACATGGGCTGCATACCTAAACTCTGTTGGGGAGAGGATCTTGAATTACATATTGTAGTTATTAGTTAGTCTTTAGAAAATCCGATGTGGATTTCTCTTTGCCGTTTTTCTGATGGATGACGGGTTCGCTGATTATTGAATAGGTGATCATTGGTTTGGTAAATTATTATTTTCTGTTTGGTTTGAAATGTTAGACATATATGATTTATGTGAGGGTATGGTGATTCTTTATCGCTGATGGTAAACTGTCTTGTGCTTATTTTATATACCTGTGTTTCGTTCTTCATCCACAGAGAGAAAGCAGATCTTCATGAAATGGCTAACCAAACTCTTTCAGAGTGGGTCCGGTCATGAGCTAGGGAGCAAGCATCGACATCCGTCGTTTCTCGAGGATGAAAGCACGGATTGCCCTGCATCATCTAGATAATTGGTGATGCTCTCTTGCTCGTTATGTGTTGTGTTGATTAAGTGTTGTGTTATCTAGCTTACTTTTCGGGATTGGCCGCATTGAACATATGAAACATTACAATTTCATCTGGCAATTTTTCGCTCAAAGACATGTATACTCTGACAAGTATTTTATGGCTAGACTTGCTCTTTATGTGCTTTACTTGGTCTCAGAAAAGGAATTTATCCTTCTCTTCAACTTTCCCGATACTTTTTAATTATGTGAGTGGGATAACCCACATAGCCACGTGAAAGTGTACGTCTGTTAATGATCCTGTGATATGCGAAGGTGGCATGTGTTTTGCAAAATCATCTCTTGGAGAAGGATCACTTAACTAGCTCCAGGTAGAATATTACCAGTAAATTAGATCGAGGCCTTTGGAAATATAAGGAAAGCTATGTCTACTGTATACTTGTTCTGAAAACTGAAATGTTTCGAAATTATACCAGGAGGGAGGAATTTATTTAGAAAAGAAAATAAAGAAACAGTGAAGAAGCTAAAACATACTGTCATGAGATATTCATACAGTTCCAATAGCACAAACGTGTACTTTTGAAAGGATATTATCAATTTTCTTTATCATTGCTAAAGGAACTTAACAATTTTGTTCGATTCAAGAGTGTTGGGAATAGAGGGGCCCTCCCATAATTTGGTACAAGTAATGTTAGAAAAATAATTGAGATAAATGACAGAAAATAAAATTGACATCACGATACAGAGATTTACGTGATTCACCTTACTCCTGAGATTACGTCCATTGACAACTGACTAATATTTTCACTATTCAGGTGAATTTTCGTTAAAAGAGAATTTATCCTTCCACTCATTAATTTTTGTGGTACTTATCCCAAAAATAATAATATAATATTTAAAACAACCCCTAACTATAATTACAACAGGATAATCTTTTAGTGAGAAGATAATCCAAATACAAATCCGTGTTTATTCTAAATATTCTACCCCAATGACTTTGATTGGTTCTGCTCCCTCTGCTTTGTTCCTCAGCTACGATTGTAAATTTATAGGGATGAGACGAATTGTCCCGAATTTATTTCGTCCCAAAGCAAATACTGCTTCGTCGCCCTTTTCATTACTTTTTGTTGGAACTTCTCAAAACAACCAGCATTATCATGAAATTTCTCAACTTTTCTCACCACCTTGTGGGTCCCATCTTCTTTTTCTTTTTCTTTTTAAAACCAAAGAGGACTAACAATTCTCCACTTTGATTTTTAAAAACAATTCCTTGTCGATAACCTTCACCCAAAGAATTACCTTCGCCTCATACATGAAGGTATTGTACAGCCTCCACATGTCTCCATCAGAACTGACACGTCGTTGTCTTCAAAACGAACCTTCCTTATGGCTCCACCTGATTTGTATCCTTGATCGGGTAACGGTTTCCTTACCCATGCTCTGGTCTCCACGTTGTAGATCACCGTGGATCCTTACAACTTAAAGAAGTTACCGTTGCGACATCCTTTCATAGACACGAGTGTATACCTAGTAACTTTCATTGACCCATCTTGACCGCTGAATCGGAATCCCTGCGAGTCCAACCTTGATAAAGAAATCAAGTTCTTCCGTAATCCTGGAACATGTTTGATATTTTCCAAAGTTCTAACGATCCCATCATGCATCTTCAGGCATATAGAACCAATTTTCTTCACCTTAGAGGTTGAATTGTTCCCCATCACAATCGTCCCGTCGCAATGATCATAGGATGAGAATCATGATCTATGCTTTTCTGGGATTCAGAACCTCCCCCGGCTACGAGTACCTCATTGTGTGCAACTCCAATCTCATACTCATTATCACCCTTTATCAAACCGACAGTTCCTTTTTAAATGTCCCTTCCTCCCCACATCTTCAACATTCGCGTTCACTGCTTTGACTTTTCGAACGGTCCCTCGATAATGAATTTTCCCCCGACCGCCCATGAGAGAGAGCCACCTCACCATGTATTGAGCCTTCGAAGGAAGCGTTCCTTCGAAATTCGTTGCTAAGTAATGCGATCGTCACATCATTTAACTTGAGGTTTTCTTTCTTTGAGCAACTCAATGTCATGCTTAGGTTGTCATAACTGTCGGGTAAAGCGCACAGCAAAGTCACCGCCTTGTCTTCGTCATCTAAGCGCACGTCAATGCTCTCGAGTTGACCAATCACATCATTGAGCTCGTTCAAGTGATCCGAGATCTTGGCGTTGTCCTAAACAAAGGGAACCTTCATCTTCAAAGAATAGAGTCTTCGTTTCAGAAGAATCCGTTTCACGAGAGATTTGGTTTGATATAAACTCTCTAACCAAGCCCATAGTCCAACCCCTATCTTCTCGCTCTTTATGTTGAACATGATCTCGTCAAAGAGACACAAGCGGATAGTGGAAATTGCTTTCATGTCCATCTTCACCCAATCATCATCGGACATCTTCTACGGCTTCTTCTCCTTCCTGAGCAAAGCCTTGTACAAGCCGAGTTGCACCAACAAGTTATGGACCTTCGTTTTTCATAACTCGAAATTGGTTTTTGCCATCAAACCATTGCACCTCGAATTTGTCACCCATCACTTTCTTCATTTCACTTTCCTAACAATTATTTTATCAAGATATCGAACTCAATAGCTCTGATACCACTCTGTTGGGAATAGACGGGCCCTCAAGACTTGGTACAAGTAATTTTATAAAAATAATTGAGATAAATAGTAGAAAATAAAATTGACATCACAACACAGAGATTTACGTTGTTCTCCCGATCCTGGGATTACATCTACCGGTAACCAACAAGTATTTTCACTATACAGGTGAACTTTCATTACAAGAGAATTTATCCTTTTATTTACAAATTTTTGTGTCACTCATAGCTTACATCTATCCCAAAAACAATAATATAATATTAAGGACACCCCTAAATGTTATTACAATAGGGTAATCTTTTAATGAGAAGATAATCCAAACACAAACCCGCGTTTATTCTAAATTCTCTACCCGATGGCGTTACTTGGCTCTGCTTCCTCTGCTTTGTTCCTTTGTTGCAATCGTAAATTTATAGGAATGAGATGAATTCTCCCGAATTTATTTCATCCCAAAACAAATACTGCTGCGCCGTCCTTTTCATTACTTTTTCTCGGAATTTCTCAAAACAACCAAAATCATAGGAAAATTTCTCAACTTTTTTCACCATCTTATGGATCCCATCTCCTTTTTCTTTTTGCTTTTAAAACAAAATAGCACTAACAAAGAGGCAGTGCGATTCTTGGGTTTCATTCCATTATGATGGAGCTTTTGCCTTTTGATATAGCTGACTTCATGAATTATTTATTACTAAATTAGCAACGAGTCTACTTTCAAAAAAGAAAAAAAGAAAAAGAAAAAAGGGGGCAACGAGTCTTGATATGTCAACCAATAAAAGGAGAGATTTAATTGTGACAAAAAGAAATGGTAGATTTCGAATTCTTCTTAATTGTGCCACTTGTAACAAAAAAACACACTTTTCTATTGGTTTCATTGTTTCCATTCGTTCTTCATCTGATGCGAAAGTTGATTTAGTTTTCTTGAATATTGATAGAATGACCGCTCTTGGGATGATAAAGAGCAAGAAGAGCTGGACCGTGCAATGGCTCTATCATTGACCGAGGATTTGAAGAGACCAAATGGTAACTTTTTCTGCTAATGGAGATATTTTTTTGCTAGTATGTCACGGCCCGAACCTTCAAAAGCATGATGACACTTGAATTATAAATATATAACCCATAATCCATGTAAGTCATTATAATCCGAACTAAAAGTCTTAATATGCTTACATTAAAGACTACAGGGGAGTTAATAATCTCTTTTTTTGTAAATTACTTTCAAACTAATAAGGGTTAGTTTTACAGCGAAGTTGTTCAGAAATCACTGCAGTAATCCGGAATATTACCATTGTAATTTTGGTCTTTTGAGCCTAGTCTAATGTTGAAGTTGGTTAAAAACAGGGTTAAAAGTTTTGAAAGCAGTAAAGTACTGCGCACAAGGTTTTTATACTGGTTAGGTAATATAGCTAAAATATGAGTAGATCCCTTACTCCAATCTTCCCTTGACAATCAATGTGATATTTTAAGAGTTTAATACTAAATGTGATTGTTTAGGCTCACAATCAACCAATCACTTTACAATAAGTAAAAGACGCAACAAACCAATATCAAGAACTATTCTTCTCATAATAGGACTCGAATCAGCTTTTTGATTTTGTTTGTTAAAACACTTGTATTATTCTTCCTCGTTGCACGAGTTTGCTTTCAGATTACTTGTTCAGATCTTAAGCAATCAACTTCACAGAAACGTTTGTAGCCTTACTTCAGAGAATTGAAGATTTACAAAGTTAAGTTTTCTGGACATTGCCCGGCGCTATTTATAGGCCAACTCCTGAAAATACTGAATTCGTCTTTGCTTGAAACATCATTTTCTTACTTTCTTGGAAACAGTTAGTCTTCCTCGTGAACTTTGATCCTGAAGCAATACAGACGCTGTCACTGTGCAAAAGTACTCTATGAACTATGACTTCATCTGAATCCTTCTGCTTCACTCAACTTTAATACTCTTCACACCTTACTGCATTTACCCTTTACACAAAAGTTGTCCAAGCTTAGTCATTCCTTACTGTTGATGTTCAAATGCTCAAGCATTGCTGTCCCTTTACTTGTGACCTCAATGTCGTCAACTCTGCTGCATTCCTGTTCTGAACTAGTGTTACTACACACACGTTACAGACTTACTTTTCAAGCAAACGAGTCCTTAGCCTTGAAGCATATTGAGACTATCCTAAACTAAAGTTTGTTAATCACTCAATTTTTATACAAAAGGGATTTAAATTTAACACAAACCAAATACAATCAAACTTAATATAATTTAACATCGCACACCTATTTCATTACAATAGGTAGGGTCAACCATGTACATAAATCACAACCTCATTAAAACTTTCTATAATCAAGAGCTTTCAATGCATATTTGATTGTTCTTAATTTAGCATGTAATTAACCTGAAATAAAAATTAAGAAAATAAGGAAAAAAGAAAAGTATAAGTGAGCGTTATCTCAGCAGTGACAATCATGAACGAGAGGGTAAAAAAGGGCTTATAACAAAAGAAATAAGATCCACGAATCAACTTTACCACGACGAGTCAATGATATGCAGTATTCCAAAAATCAAAAAAAATATATCGTACTCACAGTTTGAACAAGTGACCATATATCGGTACTAATTTTCATATTAGCTCATTTTGAAGGCATTTTGTATAAAGCCTTGGGTATTTTTGGGATCCATGTCCACTTGTACGACATATCCAAAAAATTCTTTAAAAAAAAACAAAAAAAATCGGCATATCAAAAGGTAGTAATCACAATCAATCCGTCGATTCTTGGGTCAGTATTCAGATACGAATCGATTAATTTTCATATAAAACCATCAATAAAGATATTCAATCAAACAGGACGATTCAATTATTATCATGTATATCTATCAATATTATCAATAAAGTCGGTAATTTCAACAAAGGATTAGAAAATCAAACAACGAGAATAAATAATATCAAAGAGTCAAAATAAGGATTAAACAAAAAGAATACGGATATGAGACCTGCCGAAAATAATATGAAGACATGACAATCACATATCAAATCATGATTAGAAAATGCTAATAACCCTAAAAACACCGATCACTTTTCCCCCTATGCGTCTTCTCCTCTCTGTCTCTCGATCTCCCTTTCTTTCTTTCTTTTTTCCTACTTGTTCTGTTCCTCCTCATTTTCCCTAAGAAGCAATTCAACTCTTTTATGTATAAAGAATCACACAATATCGGCAAATGCATGCACACGTTTCAGGAGTAGCTAGCTAGCTAACCTATCCTTACCATTCGACATTTAACCTTTCCTATTGCATGTGCTTCTCCTTATTATTATTGTTTTTTTTTTTTCGGGTTGTTACATCGTATCTGTGAGATTATAATTTGTTTACGCTATCGTCTTGCTCTTTGTTTGATTGAGCCCCTGATTCCGTTGCCTCTTTGCGTCATTTGTTTATGGCTGAACATACAGACTCAACAGGATCTAGAGGTCACGTGGATAGTGGTATAATTGACAAGGAACTTCAAGATAGCGCACGTCAACCTTACTATCCCCCTTATATACCTTCTTATCCTCCTTACACTGCTATACCATATTATCCAAGGGGATATAGGTACACAAGCTCACTCTTCCTGGTGATTTTATAACTGTCATGATATGGACATAACACCATGATCTATTTTTATTGCTCTGGTTGCAGAATATGTGGCGGTTGTAACCAAGACATTGGATATGGAAATTATCTGGGATGTATGGGTACATTTTTTCATCCAGATTGCTTTTGCTGTCGAGCATGCGGCTACCCTATCACAGAGCATGAGGTATTTGAGTCATAATGCATCTTTAGCATTTTTAATATATGAGAATCCAAAATTCGATGTTTTGATATATCAAGAAATTATTATGTTATGACTCTTTTCTCCTTGTGTATAATATGAAATTTTCTTGCACTGTGCCATTCATGGGCATCATGGCGGAAGTCTCATTTCTTACTATTTATTTTTCTGTTTATTCAAGTTCTCTTTATCAGGGAGAGATCCGTATCATATGTCTTGCTTCAAAGAGCTCAACCATCCAAAATGTGAAGTTTGTCATCAATTTGTAAGGAAGTGTTTTTACTTTCAAATCTTTCTTTATTTCTGCAGGCGCTTCACGCACTGCATCTAACGATATCTGTATCTTGAAAGTCCTGCTACATATGGCAGTGGCAGTGAGCACAAGTTGCTTCACAATTTCGTTGAAATGGCTCTGCCATCACAGTTATCCATATTTCTCTCTCCATTTTCAGATTCCAACAAATGCAGCAGGCTTGATTGAATACAGGTTCCACCCATTTTGGTCTCAAAAATATTGTCCTTCACACGAGCATGATAACACAGGACTTTGTTGCAGCTGTGAGCGTCTGGAGGTACTTTGTCATATGACGTAGTTTCTAACCTTCATCAGATATCTTTTATTCTTTAGTAACTCCTTATTTATTTGTCTTTCTCGCCTTCGGTCCTGCATTTCCCAATATTCAAGTCTTGGAATGCAAGATATGTATCATTTGGAGATGGAAGGAGTATATGCTTGGAATGCCTGGAATCTGCTATCATGGATACTGGAGAGTGCCAACCACTTTATCATGCCATCAGGGATTATTATGAAGGGATGAACATGAAGTTGGATCAACAAATTCCGATGCTTTTGGTAGAAAGACAAGCGCTTAACGAGGCTATCGTGGGCGAGAAGAATGTAAGCACACTGTTTTATTTTTTTTTATTTTTTTTTCAAGTTAATCATTTTCGATACATCAAAACTTGACGTTTGTACGCTTTTCATTAGGGATACCATCACATGCCGGAGACGAGGGGTTTATGTCTTTCTGAGGAGCAAACTGTTACAAGTGTATGCACTCTACTGGCTTTTCTTAAGAGCAAACTATGACAAGTTTATGTCTTTCTGAAGATTAAATTGTTGCAAGCTAACCATCATCTAACCGGTTCACTACATTCACCTTGTTAAGATTCAGGGGAGAGCTTAAGGGAAAAAATCCACACCCAAAACAGGCCCAAGTAATACATGCAATGAAAAGAGGATTATAAAGCGTATCAAATCGTATTAGATCACAACTCTTATGGACGAAAAATAACATAGGTTATATTTATATACCCATAAAAAAAGATTTAAATAAATCTAATGTTCACGTCTAGCTCGAGGCACGGCTTACGCCTCCTACGCCTAAATCTGCCCTGCTTAGGGAACCCAGAAACTCATTCGGCACGGCGGTGCACCTTAAGCACTGCCCGTGCTGAGTGTCATTCCGCCCTTCTTCACAATATCATACATCCATGGTTTACATCGTACTAGATATCTAGTTTTGGCCACAAGGGTAGTTACGACAGAAGATCAGTTGATTTTACCGTCACTAATAAATTACGTTACTAGCCTAAGTGGGTTAAATATAACGTTAAATAATATAACACCAATAGCGGAATTAAATGGCACAAATAAATGGAGACAGAGATTTAAGTGAAAACCCTTGCAAGAAAAACCACGGGCGGTTGCCGACGACGAAAAAATCCACTAATCCCAATGACGAGTACAAACGAGCTATCGCCTAAAACATCGAGAGCTTCATGAACGAGAGAATGGAAGCACACCTCCTAAGCAAAATGTTTTCCCTCTGAAAAACATATGAGAATCCCCTTAAGCTATTTTCCTTTGTCTTTTGCTTTTCTTTTTCTCTCCCTGGAATTGCTCCTGCCTTCTTTGGAGAAAACAAAGTGGCTTATAAAGCCAAAGTCTACTGATAACGCAATCTTTCATGGCCTATGCACATAATGACTTTCCAAGCAAGACAAAGCCAACTTGCTTTTCATAAGCGTGAGTCATTAAGACTCCATCAAAAGCCTCCCTTAGATAATGTCCAAGATAGGAGATAAGGACAATTTGAGACACAACATCAAATCTTCACCTTGGTACTAATCATCTCTATCACATAAGAATCTTCATTATCGTTGAATAACCTCCACCTAGGTTCAAGGAAAACTTAGTCGTCCTTAATTCCTTAGAGTTTCAAGCAATGACAAAACTTTGTCATAGGAATAGGTTTCGTCAACATATCTACTGGATTCTCTACAGCATCAACCTTGGTCACCTTGATATCCTTAACATCCCGCACAAATTAATAACAGATGTCAACGTGCTTAGTCCTCTCATGATGCATTTGGTCACGAGTCAAGTGAATGGTTAAAGAACTGTCACAATGTACCACTGTGTTGTCTTGCTTCAAACTTAAGTCTGAAGACAAATTCCTTAACCAAATAGCTTCCTTCACAGCTAATGCTATAGCCATGAACTC
Organism: Drosera spatulata; assembly: GCA_035668315.1. Taxonomy (NCBI): domain Eukaryota; kingdom Viridiplantae; phylum Streptophyta; class Magnoliopsida; order Caryophyllales; family Droseraceae; genus Drosera; species Drosera spatulata. The sequence goes on from JAOVYX010015238.1 coordinate 13,495, forward strand.
TGGCTCTGTAGTGCTCAAAGCCGTTGTATCCTACAAAGTTCCTTGCCAAGAAATTGACCCACCAAAGAAAGTAAATTATAAGTGACCTCCGATGATCCACATCTCCAGCATAGTCAGAATATGGGAACCTCACAATATCATCGCTTCCTCCACCTCCCCTTGCATCATAGACTAGACTCAATCCCGATAAACCTTTAAGATATCTAAGGATCCACTTCACGACTTGACAGTGACCTATTCCTGGTTTGTTCATATATCGGCTGACTACTGACACTGCCTGTGATAAATCGAGTCGAGTGCGTACCGTAACGTATATCAGGGAACCAATTGCACTAGCATATGGTACTGAGATCAAGCTCTTCACCTCATCCTTAGTCTTTAGTGAGAGCTCCCAAGATAACTTGAAGTGCGCTGCCAAGGGAGCAGAAAGGGGTTTGTCATCTTTCATGCCAAATCAATCAAGAACCTTTTCAATGTACTTTTTCTAGCTCAAGTTTAAGACCTTATTGCTTTCTATCCCACTCGATCTCTATACCCAAGATCTTCTTTGCTAGGACGAGATCCTTTATATTGAACTCTCTTTTGAGTTGTGCTTAAAACCTGTCAATAGTCCCTTTACCTCTTCCGGCGATTGACATATCATTCATGTAGAGCAAAAGATATACCTGACTGTCATCACGTTAATGCTGGTGACACACACACTGATCGTACGGGCTCCACGTGTATCCAATGTATGTCATGAAGGTATCAAACTTATGATACCACATTAGGGACAACTGTTTCAACCCGTACAATGATTTCTTCAATGAACAAACTCGGTCTTCCATTCCCAACAATGAAAAGCCCCCTGGTTGGCGTATATTGATCTCCTATTCTAACTCACCATGTAAGAACGCTCTTTTCACATCCATTTGCTCAAGTTCAAGATTGAACTTAGCAACCAAAGTTAGAAGAACCCAAATGGAAGTATGTCTGACTACAGGAGAAAAGACTTCAGTGTAGTCAATATATTTCTTCTACATGAAACCCTTAGCCACCAATCTGGTCTTGAATCTCACCCTTAGCTTCCGTCTTTTTGAATATCCATTTTCACCCTACGGTGTGATTTTCCTTCAGCAAGTCAATTAGAGTCCAAGTGTTGTTCTTATATAGAGAATCTAGTTCTTATTCCATAGTTGAAGTCCACTAGGCACATTCCAAACAAGCTACGGCCTCCCTGAATGACGAATGCTCATTCTCAACTGCCTCGCTAATAATATGTGCATATGCCACCAAATTCGAATAGTCGTATCGAGCTAGGGGTCTGATCTCTCGCTTGTCCCTGTCTCGGCTAAGTTAGTACTGTTGTAGAGTAGGTCTCACCTGGATTGGATATAGTACTAGTGGCTCCACTTTTAGATCTTCTACTTCTTGCTAAATTGGTTGCGAAACATCAGTGGGGATGTTAGGATCTGAGGAGTCCCTATCCTAGTGCTCCATCTCAAAGGTCAATCTCTCAACTGCTCATGTCTGCTCCATCTGCTGCTGAATGCTTCCTTGTTCCTCAACTTTCTTGGCTAAATTGACTCCTCGTCAAATGTGATAAATTTACTGATGACGTTCCTAGGCGATGATGGATCAGTAGAATATATTCTGTACCCCTTCACACCTGGCTTGTATCCAAGAAAGATGGCCTTTTTTCGCTATGGGTTGCAACTTTGCTTCGGTAACATGATAGTATACAGGACAACAAAAAACACGAAGATTGGAATAATTAGTGGGCTTATTAGATCAAGCCTCATAAGGTGTCTCAATAGATAACACTGAGGAGGGTGACTTGTTTACTAGATAATAGGCCGTCATAACAGCTACAGACCAAAACCTATTCAATCAACATGCCCCGAGCATGCTCCATGAGCGTCAGGTTCATGCGCTCTGCTACCCCATTCTGCTTAGGTGTGTAAGTGATAGTGCGAAGCCTCACAATGTCTTTGTCCTTGCAGAACTCCGTAAATTACTTGTTCATGAATTCTATCCCGTTATTGGTTTGAAGCCTCTTGATCTGCCTGTCGGTTTGTGTCTCAGTCAAGTTCAACCACTCCTTGAAAGTATCAAATACCTCCATTTTATCTTTCAAAAAATATATTCAGATTTGACGGGAATAATCATCGATGAATTTTAATAAATACTTTCTACCTCCCATCAAAGCCTGAGGAGATGGCCCCCACAAATGTGAATGAATATAATCGAGCGTCCTCTTCGTTCTGTGCATCGCACATCCAAACAACACTCTCTTCTACTTGTCGAGAAGACAGCCCTCACAAAACCCGAGTTTTTGTGTCTTTAAAGCTCCAAGCAAGTCTTCTGAACTCAGAACATTCATTCCCCTATGGGCCATATGCCCAAGCCCTATATCTCACAGTTTTATCTTAGAATTAGCCTTGCCATCATGGATCGTCAATGAGCTTGCAATAGCTACAACTCTATCTTGCGTAGAACCGATCAAGTAGAATAAGCCAGCACAATGTCTCGCTTTCATCGTCACCATATGGTTCCTCTTGACCTCCATGTCCCCATCCTGAAAATGATAGGAACATCCTTCACGATCTAAAGAACCCAAAGAGATAAGATTATGCCTTATTGATGGAACATAACGAACATCTTTCAATGTCCCCACAATACCGTCTACATCCGCATACGACCATCTCCCACACCAATGATCTTATGGGTAGTATTGTTGCTCATATGAATTAGGTCGCCATCGGACTCAACAAATGTGGCGAAGCACTCCCGATACGGACAAATATAAGATGCTGTCGGTATCCATCACCCACTCTGAAGTATATGAGACCAAGAACTGCACGGTGAATACAAGAATGGTTGAGATGGTTTGAGTCTCGATAATACCAGCAGCAAGGGCTTCCTCCTTCTTTTGCTTAATCTTCAGCTTAGGACATTTGTCCTCCAATGTCCCTTCTAATGGCATTAGTGACAAGAGTCTGACTTCTTTGAACTGCTGCTCTTCAATTAGGCTCTAAACCTATCCTGTTGTCTTCGATCCTATCTCCCTTTGATGAATAGCCCATCATTAGAATTTGAGGGTCTACATGACTCTGAGAGCTGGTGTGTCACCTACCTACTGGTCAAAGATGTCTTGATGTCTTCCAGGTACAAGGAGTCTCTATTATGGACCATAATAATCAAAAAGATCTCAAAGCTGTTAGGGAGGGAGCACAACAGAATCATCATCGCTTTTTTGTTGTCGATGGTGACTTCCACGTTCTTAAGACCAACAAAAATAGTTTGAAGCTCAGTTAAGTGTTTTTTCAGTGAGGTAGTCGACTCTTTCATTTTGAAGGAATGACGACACTGCCTCATATACAAACAAGAAGCAACAGACTTGCTCATGTATAATTGACAGCTTATCCCAAAGAGCCTTAGTAGTTTTCTCCTTCAAGAGGTTCTGAAGAATGTCATTGGACAAGTATAGCTATAAAGCTGTGTGCACCTTTTTAACCATCTTCGTCTTATCTTCGGCTTTCATCTCTACCGATCACTTATCGACCCCTTCAAGAACCTTTTCAATTCCTTTTTGAGTTAATAAGAAAATGACTTTAACTCTCCTCAAACCAAAATTATTTGTGCAATGACATTTTTCTATGTCGAATTTCATTGGTGTCATTCTTTTAACCCGCGTAAATAATACAAGATAGTAAAAAATCCAACGGACGTAATAAAATCCCAAACTTAACAATGTTTGTTCCAAAGCCTGTGTGGGCTAACCCGGTATAGGAAATAAGGATTAAACAATATCAAACTGTGATACCAGTTTGTTACGATAAAAAATCCGTTGATTTAATTGTCACTAGAAGATTATAGTTACAAGCCTAAGAGGGTTAAATAGTATGGCACCAATGGTGAACTAAATAGCACAAATAAAATAAAACAGAGATTTATGTGGAAACTCTTATGGGAAAAACCATGTACGGTCGTGACGACGAAGAAATACACTAATTCAAATGAAGAGTATAAACAAGTTATACCCAAACATCGAGAGCTTCACAAATGAGAGAAGGAGAAGCACTCCTCCTTATTAGATCTTTCTAACTCTAACTAAGTGTTTAAGACAATACGTAAAGAAGCAATCCTAAGAAAAATGTTTTCCCTTTGGAAAACATATGAGAATCCCCTTAAGCTTTTTACCCTTTCTTTTTGGCTCTTCTTTTATACTCTTTGGAATTGCCTATAAAGGAAACAAAGTGGCTTATAAAGCCAGATTCTCCCGACAATGCAATCTTCCATGGCCCATCCACATAATGACTTTCCAAGTAAGACAAAGCCATCTTGCTCTTCATAAGCGTGAGTAATTAAGACTCCACCAAAAGCCTGCCTTAGAGATAATGTCCAGGATAGGAGATTAGGACAATTTGAGACACATCAACAAGGGCATTGCCCTCGCACTCCCTCTATGAGGCCTTGCCCCCTAGACCCTCTTTCGTTCACCGGGGAGCGAATCCCCTATACCGGATTAGCGTACCGCATATTCGTCGAGGATTTGAAGTAGTCGACAATCTCAACACCCTTGAGCCTAAACCCATGGGTGTTTCTCAATACACATACTTGGACTGGGTCCACTTGCGCATGTGATCAACCTACTTTGTGGAAGGGGCAACACAAGCAGCTGAGGATCTTCCTCCTGCACACCTCGTGACCACTTGTCTAGTGCAACGAAACATGGAATTTGATACCACTTGTTAGGATTCAAGGGAGAGCTCAAAGGGAGAAATCCATACCCAAGCTACACCGGAGTAACATATACATGTTAATTAGGCTTATTTTCAACCCAAAAGGCTAAGCTGATGAGTTATGGATTGTTTACATATATGTTCTACTCTTTTTTTCTTGTATGATCGATGTAGATAAAGCTACTCACTCATATCTGCAACACCCCTAATACTTCAACTTTTCAGATAGTCAGAAGACCACGATTGGGAAGGTCGCTCGTTGGAATGAGAACACAACCTCATAAACTGAGACCAAGATGTGAAGTTACGGCTATCCTAGTTCTCTACGGCCTTCCAAGGTGATATTCTGTGAATTTTGTTATCTGCCATGAAATCTATTTCTTTCCATTTGATTGTTATGTATTCCAAAAGCATCTCTAGCGTTGACACAGAGGATAAGACTACGAAATAGTGCTATATTGTCATGGTTAAGTTGTGCTTGAACAGGTTGCTAACTGGAGCCATACTAGCTCACGAGTTGATGCATGGTTGGTTACGTCTTAAAGGTATGATCTTTCTCTAATGAATTACTTGAATTAAAAAAAGAATGTCTTTCTTAAGTTTCTTGAAGTTCATGCAGGGTACTGTAACCTGAATTCTGAGGTCGAGGAAGGTATTTGTCAAGTGCTTTCTTACATGTGGCTGGAATCGGAGGTTGTACCCAATGTTAATAACATGCCATCGACATCAGCAAGTCCGTCATCAGCATCCGCATCATCGTCGACCTCCAAGAAAGGAAGAAAATCTGAAGTACAGAAAAACTTAGGGGAATTCTTTATGCATCAGATTGCTCACGATGCTTCCCCAGCTCACGGTGGCGGTTTCAGAGCTGCAAATGCCGCGGTAGCAAAGTACGGTCTCTGGCGTACCCTAGAGCATATCCGTTATACTGGTAGTTTTCCACTGTAAGTTCACATGATATTGTTCCTTCCTAATCCATAAAGAAAGGAGAGAGAACAAAAAGAAAACGGAACAAATAAAGAAAATTCGCTACATAACGTTTAACGGTATCACTTGGTAAATTACTTACTCGTCGTAGTATTTCTGTGGATATGTAATTCAGTAGGTTCATTACGTTTTCATGATCACAGAGGAGAACGCACTGACCATTTCGTTATATACGTTATTCTGTTGGCTATAAGTCCACCTATAATGTCATTCTTTCTTATTCAGTTAGTTGATTTGATAAATTTCCTTTGTTAACGTATCATTTGGTTTGTTAGATGTGAAGCTTTTCAAGAATTTGTTTTTAAGAATTTGACAGAACCCGTCGCAAGGTGTTACAAATTCAAAAATCGTACTACTTCACACTACACAACTTTAACAAAAATATATTAGTGATGAGCACGAGTCGATCGCACAGAGAACGATATTTTTAGATTTTACGAATTAAAATGCTGATCTACCAATTTTCTATAAAATTTAGGGGGTTTTGTTGCCGAAAAGAACAGAAATAGAAACGACAATTTGATTAAAGAATTTTTTTTTTGTTTAAAAGTTCTTATCAAAGTTGATAAAATGTATGGCAATCGTAATTTCACTCTTCATGTATTTAATCATTGCCTAGGATTTTTATCTCACGTTCATTTATGGTAGGAGTTTTAATAAGGTACGACAAAAAGAGTTGCCGAAGTGAATTATTTGTTACATAAAACATGCCATAACCAAACCAACATAATAAATCTATATCAAAACGAGAATATTACATAAGACTAAAAATGTCGCATTATAAACATTTTCCTAACACATCATGACATTGACCTAACACAGATTAGCGTCATATCATGCTTATATTCATATGATTATAGGTTAACCAAAAGAGAATGACATTAACCTATAAAGTTGCTACTAATGTCAACCAAAAGAAAATGGCTTGACTACATACATACTTCTCCTATGTACTAAGGTGATCAATCATAATACATAGAATAGGCAATTGAAGATCAACGAACACATGAATATGATACCAAAAGTTTTGAACATGAAACTACTGAATTCATAAATCACGTCTGATAAAATCCATGAAAGAGTTCCAACTACTATGACATACTAGAGTCTTACGCTACCATAGTCATGAATGAACATGACAAATTCAGCATACAATCGAAAGAAGTCATCACTATACAACTAGGGAAAGAGTATAAATCAAATGATTAATGACAATTGATCTGCAAACCATCGATTATAATCATACAATAATGATGATCCAATAGAGCGTAGATCGGAACTGTCTTGATAAACCTCTCATCAATGACGTCAAGAGAAAACAAATTCGTTGTAACGTCGGCCTCGTCTCCGAGAATAAACTATGAATAAGTCGTCCTTTTATTGAACTTTAGGAGTGGTTATATGTAAGAAGTGTAAAACAATCGAAATCCCACTAAAATAGAAAGATAAAATTATGCAATTTTTAGAGGACGTACGGCCCGTGCCAAAGCACACGACATGTGCTTCATTTTCTCCTGCTCCATGCTCAGGGAACTGCAAAACCTCATGTTGCACGGCATGTGCTTCATGTGCACGGCCCGTGCCTATCACAAAGCATGCATACTTCGTCTTTACAGTTCCAACAAATGATAAATACGTCCCAAATCCTTCAAGATCAACCAGAAACTTTAGGAAAACAGCTACGAATCTCCTTCCAAGCAGCTCAGGATCGGAAACACTCCGAACTCTTCGTTCATACCTTGATTTGGTTTCCCATTCATCAGAATATGTCTATATCTTATCTTTATATCATCTCAATGCATTGTATTGGGTACTGTTTTGGCCAAACAATCAATTTTATGTGGCTCTAGATTGAATTTAGGATCTCCATTGATATTATGATCATGTATGCATTGACTAATCCGACGTATATGGGATTCAAGGTTTCCATTAGGTTCCATGACTATAGTGTATGGGTTCTCTGGAACTCTTGATCTGTTTGTGTTGTGTCGCCATCTTGACACGAACAATCTCATGCTACATATAAATCCATGACAAAAATCAATTTGCAACATAATAAAATATTATAGAATAAAATGTCATTCTCACACCTAATAATTTATCTCATTTTTTACTCTGATTCTACTATGAAATCAAACTTTATCTTTTATTTTCCTTCACTTTCTCTCTTTTTTGAATTTCTTTTCAGTTTCTCCATTGTCTCTATACACAAAATACATGAGAGCACACATGTAAAAAAATGATTCTATATTAATTCTTTCATACAATATCATTACCACATTAGATCAAACTTCTTTATAGGAGGAATTAAAATTATAATATAATTTGTGCATTGTGTCAAATCAACTTGTTCTTTAACTTATCTTATCACAGAATTTTTGATAATTTAACTTAAAATGACCTATAATGGGTAATTCTATAAATTGAGATTCTATCGATAAAGAGAACTCACCTTTCGAACTTGTAAAAACAACAGACAAAGTCGAAGATTGAACGACTGCGCGATTTGGTGTAAGCGATTTAGCGGAGATGTGCGATGTCTTGATTTGTGTGAATTACTGAGTTGAGAATTGAGAAGGACCGAATGAAAGGAAGGAATTTGATGGGAAAAAAAAAGGGGGGATTAACATGCATTGAAACCACGTGGTGAATAAGTGAGTTAGAGCATGTGAAACAGGAGACTCATTTCCTATAGTATTAATAGAGAAAAAAATTGTTTTAAAATTAACATACACAGCATAAGTATATTTTTGCTTTGTGAAAAAATGCTTGCTGCTTTATGACATGTAACGTAATATTAAAAAATTGGGAGCAGTAATAATGGAAAATTAACAGATAGTGTAGTGTTATTTTATACATTTAACATGAGATCTTTCTCCTTCCAATAATAAATGAAACACTTCGATTTTTTGAAAAAATTGACTCGCATCACAGCAAGATCAAACATCATTTTTCAAAAAATTATTGTGAAACATTACTAATAGTTTAAGTTAGGTACTTAACCCAAAATCGATAACGTAATTTACTTATATCGTTAAGTTGAAAAACAGAATTTCAAAAAATCCGTGTTAAGTAGTAGAAAAAAATCTAATCATAATGTTTTCTAGACAGAAGGTATAATTCACTATTACACCTCACATCAGCTCACCAATTATACAAATATTAACGACCCATATTGCCCAAATTTTCAATTTCAATTATATAATTTAGATGCATGTTACTATCATGTCATATGAAAGGTCTTTTTAAAAAAAAAAAACAGATAATATCTCAAAAAGTTTTTGGATATTTTATTCGGAAAATGTCCCTAACATACACTTTTTGAACAATAATCACAAAAAGATACACACGTAAAAATATTTCCACAAATATACAACTTTTCAAAATTTTCTAAAACTGCGCTCTCACTTCCAGAACCGTTATCGCTATTTCCTCAATTGTTTTTGTTACATTAGGCAAATCCTTTCTCACAATCTCCCTCATCGTTTTTCATCACTTTTCTCATTCAAGCTTCATTCCTAATCGCATTGGCATCAATAATCATTGGCATTATCTTCGGATCGCATTTTTTTGGTGGAGAACAAGGCGATTTTGATTGTTAGGTATGATGTGATTTCGAGATCATTTGTTTGTGATTCAGTTTTTAGTTTTGAAGATTTTGTTGATAAGGTACGAAATCCTTTCCAGATCGCATCCAAACTTGAATTGAATTTATTTTAATCGATCCCCAAACATGAGCGATGCTTATTGAGGGATCAGGAGGACTTTACGACGTTGTTTGATGTGTCGAAATGTATTGGTTTAGGCACAATTAATGTAATGGTTGAGTGTAATAGCAATGTGTCAGAGATTAGTGGTAGTAATATCTTTTCTATCGTGGCAGTCAAACAGAGCGGCAGTTGTATTAAATAGAGTGACATACCAATTCCTATGCTTCGTTGAATCAAACAGAGTGCCAGTTATCTGAAACAGAGCGCCTTATTGAATCTGGTTTGTTGGAATCCTCCGTTATTGGTGCAATGTTTTGTTGATCAGGATGTATTCAATGATGTTTTTCCTAGCAATGTTGTGCCTGAATCATTGCTTCGATTGGAAGGCGGTACGTCGAGCAATATGCAACAAACATTGTGTTCTTCGCACTGGTCTAATCTTATTCAGAATGTAGGTCAGGCTTTCCATGGTGGTGTGCTACATTTTAGGAAATCTCTTGCGCTATATGAAACTGAGGTCGGATTTTGATATATCATAAAGAGGAATGAGAAGGAGAGGGTTTATACGGTCTGTGCTTGTAAAGAGAATGGTTGTGAATGGTTCCTTAAGGCTTCGTTGTGTGCATATAATAAATACTTTTACATCAGAAAGCTGAATAATACTCACACGTGTGGGCAATTGTTTTTTCGGAGCGATCGATGAAGACTATAAAGTCAGAATGGATTGCCAAGACTATTACAGAAATGATACATCGGGATCCTCATGTTGGCAGCAACCAGGTGAGCAATCATTTACAATCCAATTATGGATTGGATTTATCGTATAATAAATCGTGAAGAGTCCTTCAAAAGGAAAAGACGACCATTGTGGAGATTGTACCGAGTCGTTTGCAAAACTGAAGCCATATGTTGAAGCTTTGGCAAGAACTAATCCTAAAAATCGTATTACGCTGGATATTGATGACAGTACAAATCGTTTTTCCAGACTCTTTATTTCTTTCAATGTTTTGATCATTGAATTCAATCATTATAGACCATTGCTTTTTCTCAACAACACATTCCTGAAGGGTGATTTCAATGGAGTCATAGTAGGAGCAACAAGGAAGGATGCTAATATAGGTATGCTTTTCATTGGAAAAAATTATTGATTCTGTAACTTTAATACCGGCGCTTTGTTTGTTTATTATTTCCCATTTTGAAAGTTTTTTTTTTGTTTTTTAATAAAAAAAGGACATTTTCCTTTGGGATTTGCTGTGGTTGATAAGGAGACGTATTTTAGTTGGTGTTGGTTCCTTTCAGAGCTTCGACAAATTATTCTTTTTGATCGAAAAATCAATTTTGTATTAGATCGTAATTTGGGTCTTTTGGAAGAATTTTCTAAAGTCTTTGCAGATCATCCACTTTCCTTTTGTCTTCATCATCTTAAGGATAATCTTAAGGCAAGATACAGAGGTACTAATATCCCGGCATCATACAAGGATTATATCGTTGGGCTCTTCGGGAGATGTGCATATTATTTGGCTCGTATCATTCATCATTTGATCCTACTTTTGCCATATATTTAGGCGTCTTTGCATGTAAATCTTGAGATTTAATTCCGATTTTTGTACATGAGTGAGCTTTGATGCGTGTTGATGTTTTTATAGGCAAAACGGGCATTAAATGGACGAGCAAAGACATATCAAGAAAGAATGATTGAGCTAGGAGCATAACGGGTCGAAGGAAAAAGGAACAAAGCATTTTTTTTGCATGTGACACAGAGTTAAAAGCGCTCGGGCACTTTGTCCCTCTACGCCCGAGCGCCACCACTTGTTTCCATTCGAAAAACACTACAAAACGCCCGGACGCTTCTGTTCCCTGTGTCCGGACATGTGTCTATGAAATCCCCTATCGATTTGTGTATAAAAAGACCCCTTAGGCTAAATTTTATGGGGAGAAATGCTTGACATAAAAGTTTATATGAATTTGCTTAGGGTTGGAGCTTGATTTTGGGGAGATTTTAGTGGAGAATTGTGTTGCAACAAGAGAATCTTGATTGGATTTATCAAATTGCATTGGGATTGTGCTTGTTTCATCTCATTTTGGTTGAGTTGTGATCTTCATTTTAGTTTGAGTAGATGATGATGATCACGCATATGATGTGTTCGATGATTTGTCTTGATCTCTCCTTGATTAGCTAAACTCCTTGTAGGGGTTGTGATAGTTGGATGGTTGTGTGGATGTTGTGATTGTTGTAGATCTAGTTGATTCAGATTGGGATCTCGGTTTGTGGTTATGCTTAATGGTTCGATGAATTGATCACTTGTTGTATGATCTAGGATATGTATTGACTCCGGAATGATAGGCAGAATCGGATCACGGCCACTAACCCGCACGTTGAATGCATGACCGAGAGGTTGCATGCGTGATGTGTGAATCATTAAAGGGAACCCGAGCTTAGACTAGTTAGATATGATGGTCTTTCATCGAGAGATGCTAGAGGCGGCGTTGTGCTAGAGTGAGTCTATGACTCGAGAGAGCTTAGACTTCACCTTAGGACCCGATTGAGATCACTTCGAAACAACTAGATTGACACTTAGCAACTACACACAACCGAAAGACGAAATCAAAACCCCTCTCTTCCCCTATATCTTAAACCCGATTCTATCTAAGTTAGATAAGCTTATTTTGCTATTTAATTAGTAGAATTAGTTTAGCATTCAAACCTCTCTATACTCGATTTGTTTGACCCAAGGTTAGCTACCCTACTTCGATTGCTAGAATACTAGATCCTCGTGGGAACGATATCTTTTACTCACTTATCACTTGCTACACGACACGTAAGCTTTCGTTTCGACGCGACTTACTAGTCGTCAAACACATATGCCCTAACGATCACATATGTATATAAGGAGATGGAAGAGTTTCAGAAAAAAGGAGGCAAACTACCCGGAGAATTTTTGCAAACTCTAATGCTGCAAAATCGTTCAATGCTTGACTTTTGGGTGTGAGGGAATTACCGATCACTCAGTTGGTGGATCAGATTTGTATCAAGTTGATGGAGTGGTTCATCAATCATTGGAACGATGCTGAAGAATGAAACGGCGTTTTATGCCCTAAGATGCTTAACACTTTGAATGACTTATTCAAGAATTATCGTACTTATGCTGTAAAAAAATCATCGGAGCTACTTTTTGGGATGATGTCCATACCCACAGCTTCAATTAATGTGAGAGAAAGGATTTGCTCATGTCGTATGTGGCAGACAAACGGCTTTTCCTGTTTGCATGCGGTGTGTGTAATTGAAAAGTTTTCCTTGCCATTAAGTAGCATGATCAATCCTTATTTCTTTATTGAAAGTTACAAAAAGTGCTACGAGGCTGTCATATATCATATTCCTTCATCTATTATTGATCAAATTGCAACAACCATAGATGTTGAAATCGCTCCACCAGCTGCTGGTAGACAACCTGGTAGGCCGAAAAAACGTCGTATTTTGTCGAGTGGTGAGGAGAGAAGGGCTATTAAGTGTACTAGGCATGCAACAAGTTTGGTCACCACAACAGAAAGACATGTCGAGAGGCGATATAGTGATTCTGTATTGTTTCGTTTCTTTGTTCCATGTTATTCTCGTTTATATATGTGTAACCAATCTTGTTTTAAATTCTATTGCATGTCAAATGTGCTTTTTTAATCTATTTTTTTGTTTCATTTTTGAAATAAATTGAAGAATTATCTTGTAGACATCAGGCGCTCTCTTTCTAATTGACCTGTCACTCTGTTTTTATTTAAACATAGCGCCTTTGTAATTTTAAACAGAACGCCTGTTTCTTTACAGTTATGCCATACTTAAACATTTAACAGACGTATTTTTCACACAAAAACATTATGGAAACAGCCACGATTAACATTGTTGGATGCACAAAGAAAAGTATCTCTCAAATTTTAATATGAGACATTGTATCATACAACAACATACTAGCATTTCAGTTTGTTATAACATTCTTGAGACAAATCAAATTTCTCTATTAAATTCGACACTATCTTGGCCCTACAACGGCGGATTTCTTCCAACGTTGATGATTTCGGCATTTTTTTTTTCTCCATTTACGATCAATTCAATCTAATGGCATACGTTGACGTCGTAGTTCAGGTTTTCTTGACATGGCATGTTCTTGTTGATGATTACTTTCTCGTATCCAATCTGTTGTGTGCCGTCTTCTCTCACGATCTCATTGAGAAATCCTTGAATATAATCCGCCTAAATGTTTAACAACATATATTACAACATATTTATACTTGAATGAAACTATTAACATAATATGTAAGAAAGAAAATTCAACTGATTGTGGGATCTTGCAAGTAACTGGGCATCTTTGCATACGTCGTTTTTTGTCGAATTGTGATGTATCCACTTGTTGTTCTCACTGTCGAATGCCAATAATGTCCAATGGAACGCTGTTGAACCCTTTGGTGCACCTCCTGTGGTGTTAATTGGGAACAGGTGTCACCAACATGTTCTTCTTGCAAGCATATCTTCTTTTATCCATCTATCGATAATTTCTTTTGGTGTTGAAATCATTTGCTGCATTATATGCAGAAAAAGAGATGAGATTCCAGAATTAAAATGTATGTGAAATCAAACATTTCATAGAGTTTTTCACTTACCCAACAGTCTGTAGTGTACACAACTACTTGATCTTTACATTTTACCTCTTGTAGCATCAACGTCATATGCATTAATAGCGGAATTAGATAAAGCATCATCATTAGCCAGTCACTTTATGTCGTCCATATCGACATATGCAGCACCTCTAGCCGGATCTCTCGTAACAATGATTAAGTGCCTGTTATGTAACAATGGTTAGAGTATTTTATCAACAAGGAAATCATTTTTTGTCATCTTTGAAAGATATATGATGTCTAACATTGTCGCTCTGTTTCGTTGAAACATGCGCTTTGTTTTTTTTTTTTTTTTTTACAAAACCGCTCTGTTTATGTTATATAAGACACTTTGTTTTGATTATGACAGAGACGCTCTGTTTAACACATAATAGTCGCTCTGCTACATTCCATTGTACCAAACATTATTCATTTAATTATATTTGCTTTGTTATGACATCAGAGACAAATAGATAATGAAAATTAAACAATAAATGAATAGTAATATAAATCGAAATTAGATTGCTTACATGTTGGGCAGGCTTGACGACATTTTATTCCATTTCTGTCGGAGGATAAAACGCCCAGAGCAGTCTTGGTCTTTTTTGACGAGCCATAAGTCTAATCACTAAACTTTTTTGCTGGTCATTTCCCTTTATCTTTAAGCCGTATTACCATGGACGACGGTGTACGTTCTATTTTTTTCTTCGGCTTCTATTTATCGGTTTCATCCTGGTTGACTTATTCTTCGTCCGACTATAGGATATCATCATTGTCGGTGACGTATAAAATGTCGTCCGGTTTTGCTTCCTCTTTTTTGATTTCAAACTACAAAAAAAAAAAAAAAAAAAAAAGCAATTTAGCAACGGATAAAATCCGACACAAAAACAGATATTTTTGCGACGGATCCGTAGCCAAAAAAAACAAGAGAGAGCAAAAGAAAGAAAAAAATTAATATTTTTTACAATGGAAAGTCAAACCCTGTCGCTAAATTTGAGACATTTAGCAACGAAATGCCGTCGGTAAAAAAGGGAAAAACCCATCATATAATTTGTGACAAAATTCCATCGCTAAAAAAAAAAAAAGAAATATAACTATTGGAA